>PVIY010016614.1:0-51246 GCA_004026745.1 Myrmecophaga tridactyla
GGTAAGCAGAGGGAAGGAAACTATCAAAGACATGATTCAATAAAACCATCCTGGAGAATAAGAACATTATATTACAGATTGAAAAGGGCCCAGTGACACCCAGAACATATAACAAAAATCACTCCATGATGAAATTTCTTAAACCAGGGATATGAAGATGGTAGAAGCTTCTAGAAGGCAAAAGAAACAAATAGAAAACGCTCATTTACACAAAAACAAGCAAGAAGCTTATTGGCACAGCCAGGAGATAGTAGGACAATAATTCCAAAATTTTTATTGAAAATGTCTCTATATAGTATAATTTAAAACAGTGATGAGGGTGGTATAAAAAAATATCAGACGTTCAAAATTCTCAAAAAAAAAATTACTTTCTTTCATGTACTCTTTTTCAGAAGTTACTGGAGCATGTGCTCCATCAAACAAGCAAATAAACCAAGAAGGAAGGCACAGGAGTCAGGAAACAGAGTAGTCAACACAGGAGAGTGGTGAAGGAAGCCCCCTGCATAGCTGCAAAGAACAGGACATGGTGGTGCAACAGAGCTAAAGACCAGCTGACCCAAATTGGAACAGGCGTTCAAGGGCTCTGAAATAAAGTAGAAAAACATACACTGACAGATTTATTGGATAGATTTCTCTTAGAGCATCTTAGTTCCTATAAAATATCTAACAGTTTCTTCAAAAACCAAGCAAAGGAAAATTTTAAAGAAAGGAAATATAATCAAAGCATATTATATGGCATAGTTGTAAAACAGACTTACATAGTCCTAATAAGGTATTCTCTGATTATGGATTTAACTAAAAAAGGTGATTGTCAAGGCAGGGATATAAGGAGCTAAAAATTCACCTTGTATTGCAGGAAGACAGTAAATCATACCTGAATTTTAAAAATAAAAATGAAATAATATAGGTATGTTATTCCTAAATCCAGAAATAAAAGCCAGCAGAAACATCTAAATGAGTTGAAAGTGGTTGTCTCTAGGCAGTGAGATTTCTGGGAGAAGAGTGTAAGTAGAGACCTGCAGTTTTGCATTAAATACATTTAAATATTATTTGTTTTTTTAAAAATTATCTGTATATAAATTTTGATAAACATACAAATTAAATAAAAAAAGAAAATCATACTCAATCTTTTTCTTCACGTATTTCCCTCCTTGTCCCTGTTCTCTTTTTGGATACCTTGTATGGTATAGATCTTGGGCTCTATTTTGTATAGTTTTCTTTTCTTAAGAGGAAAAATTCTTAGTGGCTAATTGGCTAACCACAAATGCCACAAAACTCATCTCCAAAACTTTGTGTCAAAATGTCCTCTCCTTTAATGGAAGATAAAGGATGGTGATCATCATAAAAAGTGAAAATAATTTTCATACTTAAAGTATTCTTGTATTTCACTTTTGTCTAGTTGTCTTATTCCCTTTGTTAAATTTTCGATATCTTGATGGCAAGGATTATTTTATTCAACTTGCAAGGCCAAGATAATAATATAATCCTTTGTATATTGCAGGCACTCAAGAAAGTGGTTTGCTTAATTGCAGATACTGAGTAATAATCAAGAGTTTTAACAAGGTGATCTCATTGGTCTTCTTTTTCTTTAATTAGGCATTCATAATTTCACATGAGAAAAAAATGAGAAAGAAAAACAACAAATATAACAAAAAAATCACCCCCCTCCCCCAATTTTAAAAGAATAATATAAAAGATGAAGTTGAGGTTTTCTTTCACTTGGCCATTTGTATTTAAACTTTTCTTTCTATTCCAATCAACAATCAATGTATCTTTAGTGTTCACAATACAAATTTGGCTATCCTGCTCATTTTCTGGAATAGTAAAGTTTTCAGAATCATTGTAGACATTGTAAGAGATGGGGGGACAGAGAAGAGTATTTTTGATAACCAAAATGATAGCTTGAGCTCTCAGCTCCAAAGAATTTTTTATTTCAGCTAAGTATCCAAAGATATCACTATATTATATATGCACTGGTATATTAATTATCAGTCTCCCAGACAGAATTGAAGTACAATGAAACTATTGTCCACTACTGCAAATAAAATATTCTTTGATTAGGTCAAAAATAAATGATACTTCCAAGGAAGAGGTTTCTCAATAAGAGAAATGTTCATCTATATGAACATAACTGTACCATCCAAAAAAAAAGATAATAATCCTGATCTATATTTTGATCATTCTAGCTTCTCACAGCTATAATCCTAGGTCATTCCCACAGGAGGAACACTGACAAACTGTAAATGGTCCTAGGAAGAGAGAGTGACTAGAATAGCAATGAGTCTATAAATCACAGATGGAAGAGCAGTTGAGGAAAGTGAGAAGGGATTTTGTTCAAGCAGTTCCTTGGACTCAAGAGGGCCTGATGACCCTTGGCTACTTTTAAAAACTTTCATATAATTTGAGCAGTCCAAAAAGGGCTAGAAGCTCTCTTACTAGGAGTGCCCATTCCAGAAGTTGACTAATGTTCTGACAGCCAATTTTGTAAACATAGGACCTTCCTACTGTGTCCAAAACAGATCACTGTCTTCTAGTATTAATTTCCTTCTTATTCCTTCTAGTAACAGAAGCCCCCAAGTTTTAAATGGACATGTGGATGTTCAGAAAGGGAATCGATTTGCCAGCCTCTCTTGCAGCTAGGGGTGGACATATAAATCAGCTTTTTTTCAATAGGATGTGAGTTGATTGTCACCACCTTAAAGATAAAGCTGCCTACCACTGTTTAGAAGTGGACAGTTGCAAGAAAACCTGGAAGCCTCCTACTGAAGAGGGTAGAGCAAGCAGCAGCTTTAGCAATTAACTGTTCATCTCTAGACTGCTATGTGCTGGAAAAAATTTAAAAAAAGATTTGTTTGTGTCACTGTACTACCGGGCTCTTTGTGATAGCATGATTAGGGATGCCTTGATGAAGAGACATGCTTTAGTGAGACCAGTGTTGAAAGAAGGATGTCAGCAAGATATTTGACCACAAGACCTCTAATCCCCTTACAATTTTCTTAAGTTTGTAAGATTCTATTCTAATCTTAAATATATATATGTGTGTGTATATATATATGTCTTACAGTAGTAGTAATAAAAAGCTATATTTCTAAAGCATTTTATACTTTGTCCAATGCCCTCATAGAAATCATCTCTTTTACACTTAATAACACCTGAAAATGTTGCTGCTACTATACTCATCTAATTGAAAAAATTTAGGCTTAGAATATTAAAGTAATGTGGCAAAGTTTACAGAGTCAGTGTGCTGGTTTGAAAGGAAGTATGCCCCCAGAAAAGCCATGTTTTAATCAAAATCCCATTTCATAAAAGTAGAATAATCCCTGTTCAATACTGTATGTTTGAAACTGTGATCGGATCGTCTCCCTGGATGATGTGATTTAGTCAAGAGTGGTTGTTAAACTGGATTAGGTGATGACATGTCTCCACCCATTTGGGTGGGTCTTGATTGGTTTATTGGAGTCCTATAAAAGAGGAAACGTTTTGAAGAATGAGAGATTCAGAGAAAGCAGAGCAGAATGACATAGCCACAAGAAGCAGAGTCTATCAGCCAGCGACCTTTGGAGATGAAGAAGGAAAATGCCTCCAGGGGAGCTTCATGACACAGGAAGCCAGGAAAGGAAGCTAGCAGATGATGCTGTGTTTGCCACGTGCCCTTCGAGATGAGACAGAAGCCCTGACTGTGTTCACCATGTGCCCTTCCGCTTGAGAGTGAAACCCGGAACTTCATCGGCCTTCTCGAACCAAGGTATCTTTCTCTGGATGCCTTTGATTGGATATTTCTATAGACTTGTTTTAACTGGGACATTTTCTCAGCCTTAGAACTGTAAACTAGCAATTTGTTAAATTCCCCTTTTTAAAAGCCATTCTGTTTCTGGTATATTGCATTCTGGCAGCTAGCAAACTAGAACAGTCAGTAAGTAGAACAAATGGATCTCCAATCAAATCTTCTCTCAATCTAGTACATTTTCCACTAAATAGTTCATATCCCCTGTTAGAAATTTTTGGAAACAGAAATATTTTTTTTATCATTTTTTAATGGTCCCTACTCTTAACTCATTGACTCCACCTAAGTCTAGGTTTTCTTCAGAAAAAAAAAAAGAAATATCATTATGGAAATATTTAAAATGAAATATTATTTTTTCACATGACATTCTTTTCAAAGTCACATGATAAAGAGAGCTTGAAGAAAGTATTAGCTTGAGCACATGTTTCCAAAAGTTCATTATTTTCAAGTTTTTATAGGGTTGAAATAAGCCACTTTTTAAAACACTAATGCTTAATGTTCAGCTGGTATTTGTGGTCCACTGAGTTGTGATGGAGAATTATAGACAGCACTTTGAATAGGAAACACTATCAGAGGACAGCCAGCAACATTGAAAATGATGAATTTCTGTGCAGCATTCCATGTTGGGAAAGGAGAATAAAACAAAGCATTAAGATAGAAATTAGCTCTGGGTGCTGCAAGTGTAGCAACTTTGAAGGGGTTGTAGCAAATGAAGAAGATGGGGTGAGTCAGGCACCATCAGAAAATAGAACAGTATGCATAGATGAAGACCAAATGATAAAAATGTTTCACTGTCGGCCCAACTGTACTTGAGAGATATACAAAAGAGAACCCATTTTAGATAGACCTGTAGGAAAATAAGATAATTAAAGAAGTATTTTAAGGGAATTATTCTGCCAACACTATACAGGGTAGACAAGAAAACACAGACCAAGTTGCGAGAAGAGGGCTTTGATACGGGAACATGGAAACCACCACCAAGGGCCATCAGGTGAAAAGAAAGAGCAATCGAGTAGGCTTTTCTTTTTCTCAGGAAGAGCACAAATAAGGATGCACACTTCCGTATAAGGATGAGGAAAATGCCAATTTCTTTCTGCATGACATCCAAAACACCCGGAAAAACTGGAAAAATACACTGACTGTCAGGCTTCTTAAAAATTTCATCCATAGTCTTGGTATTTGGTACCATGTAAAAACTACCCAGTGATTGACCAAATGGGACTAAATGAAGAGATGTTTTGTTACCATGATTTCAGAGTTGTATCAAAAATTAGTAAAATTACTTAAAATGTGTGACTTGTATTATATACACATTTAAAGTCAGAATGAACAATCTAATAAATTTTAGCAATAGGTAAGTACTCAATAGGATAACATGTGATGTATTAGCTTTTGCTGGGTAACTTAGCAAAAGGGATATATAATTATGATTATTTGGCCGTTCAGGGGGCTGAGTATCTTAATTATAAAATTAGATGTATTGACAAACAGTAAAAGAGAAATAATTTCTTTCTAGAATACCAAAATCATTTATTGACTGCAACTCTGAAAGGATTAGTCTGAAGCTAAAATAGTACAGTATGTTGTAGACATCACTTAAGTTATGTACCCAGCTCTCAGTGATGACCTAGTTCTCTGGGATCCTTTCCACCTCGCTTCTACCTGAAGTGGTGAATCCCTAGAAACCATGCTTATTTTACGTGACCCTGACATTCCTGGCCACAGTGAATTGGCTCAGAAGTGGCCACCCAAACAAAACCAAGACAATTAGAATCTCTCTCTTGGAATCGCAACCATGAGGCAGCTAATCATTTTTTCTGTGTAGCTGAACTAGAACCAGAAGCCAACTCAGGAACATGGGATGGCCATTCAACCAGGAAGAGGAGAGAGAAGCAGAGAGCACTGTATTGCCAAAAGAGAGAGAAAGAGAACAGAGGTAGAAAGAAAGAATATCACTAGGGCCTTTCTGGTTCCTGAGACCTGGCTGCTTCCTCCACACCCTTAGGTTTTATGGGACATCCAGTCATCCTAGCATTATAATTCCATTAACTTTAAGTTAGTTCAAGTTTTTTTCTGATACTTTTAGATCGAAGAGAATTAACTACTCATTGATTCCTTCCTGTTTCTTGTGCTATATTTGTCGCACTGGCCAAAGTCAGAAGGAAGACATGGCTCGATAGTGTCAGCTTGTTTCTTTGCCCTGTAAAACAGGACTTCCCCTTCACTGGCAAGCAAATTGCCCTTTTGAAATACTGACAGCATGCTTATTTTCACAGGCACAGAAAACTCAGAGCTAATTTTAGTCGACAGGCCAACAATTTGTACAGCTGTTAAACAACTGATGAATCTTTACATTTATCATATCATGATGAATTTATTCTAAAGTGTATTATTTTAGTTAAAATTATATAAAGGCAAGAGGGAGGGTTTATCTCTCTCCCAGTTGGGACAGATGAAAAGACAAGTTTATGTACGGTGGCGTAGACAGCAGCCCATTCTGCTAATTTGATGGCATTTAGAAATAAGTTTTCTTATATCTATATGATACAAGGGCTAACAGCCCCATTTAGTAAAAATATTTGATTTCCAAATACTTACTGAACATTTGGAAATATTTACTGAATATCTGGAAATTCACTTCAACATCTGAATACTTGGCATGATATAGCTAATCAGCTGAAGTTTTCCTTTCTCTGGAAAATAAAATTTATTCTTGCTTTTCCCAGTCAGATTTCTTTTCAATTATTTAAAGGAGATTTACTTCAATTTAAGCAATTTAATGTAAGTAAGTTTCAATGATAAAATAAGTCTGATTGGCTGGGGAGTCCGATTCCCCCAAATAATAGCAAAACCAGTCTGATAATTTTGATGAATAATTAAGTAGTTATATCTGCACTGGATATATAATACAAGTGATGAATTAGCTTTTGCTAGGTAACTTAGCAAAAGGGATATATAATTATGATTATTTGGCTGTGCAGGGGACTGACTATCTTAATTATAAAATTAGATGTATTGACAAACAGTAAAAGAGAAATAATTTTGGAGATAATTTTTTTCGAAGCCCCACAACAGAAAGAGCAATCACCTGATATGGGATAATGAAAGAAACGCTATTCTGCATTGGAAATAAAACTCATTTCTCTCTTACCTGGTTGACACTGGTTACACCTTCTTCCTTGACGATTAGGCAGACATAGGCACTGGCCACTGATTGGGTCACAAATGGTGCCGGGTAATGTCCCCAAGGGGTCACACTTACACATCTGGCAGCCTTGAAAATTGCCAATGGTCAAATTGTACCTGTGAGGCTTACACTGATTACAGTGAAGACCTGTTACCCCTGATTTGCAAGGACACTGTCCTGTTGATTTTTCACACAGCAGAGAGCCATTTACTGTCCCAGTCTTATCACAATTACAAGGCAGACAGAGGAAGGAATTATTTTGCTGTAGGTGGAAGTATCCATCCAAGCAGACATCGCACTTTCTTCCTCCAACATTAGGCTTACAGATGCACTGCCCTGTCTGAGCATCACAGACAGTCCCAGAGAGGGATCCAGCTGCAACACAGTCACAAGCCTTACAGCCAGTGATGTCCAGCCCATAAAAGTTTTCTCTGCAGGTGTCACACTGTAGTCCTGTGGCTTCCTTTTGGCACTTACACTGCCCAGAATGAGGATTGCAGAACGTGTTCACTGAGCCGTGGAGGTTACACTGGCATGGCTCACATCCATCAGCATTAAAACTTCTGAGAAATTTAAATCCAAAATTGCAATGATCACACTTAAGCCCTAAAGGTAAAATGTGTTTAAAAAGGTAAGAGTGAGAAAATGATTCAGTTCAAGATCTCAAGACAGCTGAGGCACAATGTACTGGAGACATTTGATGTGGACACAAAGTGTTGAGTGTTTTTCTCACAAGCAGTGCCACAGAGAGCTAATCAAACACTCAGAATACAATGGTAATACTTAATTTAGCATTCATGCAAGGCTTTATGCTTGCAATGTGCTTTATACATTTTTAATTAATTGTTTATTACCTAATGCAAAGAAAACTGCTTAAGGAAAATGTTGTTTCTGTTACCCATATCGGAGCTCTTTTGCTATAATAAATAATAAAACTATATCAACAAAATATGATCAGGTAAAAGTATAGTAGAAAGTGAAATATATTTTCAATGCCATGCAGAAAAAGGATTGCTTATTACCACATACATTATTTTCCTAGAAACAAAAATCACAGAAAATATTCAATAAAATGTTAAGCTGGCAACTATCTTTTGTGACAACGGTATACATTTACTTCTGAATATCACACATTTCAATAATTAATATAAATAAAGCTTCTCTAGAGCAATTTTTATTTTAATGCTGTTATATGGGCCTATCTTTTATCATTTTCAATTAATATAAATTATGCTCTCCTTGGCTCATAAAGCAATCACACTGCTTGTCATATTGTGTGATTCAGAACATACTTCTTTAAACACTAAGCAAATTCTGCTGTTTTTGTTACTTCTATTTCAAGGCATACATATATACATTTTGCAAACAGAGAAAAATGTTTTATCACTTAAACTTAAATCATGACACCTGAGGTTAGTCTCAAACAGGCTATTACAAGCAAAGGAAAGATTAAACAAAATCGACGTAGTAAATGGTCAGAATCAAAATACTTTCTTTAGATAGCCTTCACATATCCATAAATTTAAATAACTGATTATTTGGCATTGAATCAATTTAAATATTTATTTCAAGATAAAGTAATGATAAAATATTAGGCGTAGACAATCAAAAACATACTCAGGAACTCACATATGTAGAAAAGCATTTCTTAAACTGGAAGGAAATGCATACTATATATGTATATGCATATGTGCATATATGGATAAAAATTCAAGAACTCCAATGGAAGGCAAGTTACTTTAACAGTGATGAATTACTCACCTAAGGCATATCATTTAATTTCAATAAGGAAAATAAAAAAGGACCACTATTGCTGCAAATTTTAAAAATAACTGTATTGTTAACAAGAATTATGACTCATTTTGAACTATTAAAATTGGTCTACATGGATTCATATCATATCAGGTTTAAAAATATGCACAGTGCTTATTTGAATATGCCATACATATTCCTGACAGGTAATCTATTCCTAACGATACTGAGGAAAGCCTACAGGGCATCACATTCGGTGTTAACAAGTACAGGCGAGTTAGCACAGTTGGCATTTAATTCACATTCTTCTTCCTTTTTATTCTAGATGAATGACCTACTTTAATAAAATTATTGGTGCTAATGTATTTTACTGGTGATAGAATCATTAGTAAGATTTAACAGTTTTGTTAACTCTAACAGTTTGCTTTCTGAAGCATATACAACATATGCTTGTTTTTTTCTGTTTTGTTTTCTTATTAAGGCCAAATTGAATAAGGTTATGTGCTAATCCCATTAGGAAAAGAAATGTATATACATATCAAGTTTCTACTTTTATTAAAAGTATTGCACTTTCAGAAATAATTCTAGTAATAATAATAATATCAAAAATGCTGCTTTAATCTAGCCAAAATATATATTTAGAACTCTCTGCAAGAAACTGTTTCCATCAATGAATAAAATAGGTAAATGACAGGGAGGTTATAACAAATCCTAACGGTAAATTTTGAATTTTAAGGCTCTGAAATCTAACCAACGCAGGAAAGACCCCACTGATAAACAGAGGAAACAATTTCATTGTCTTTAAAGGCCTTGCTTTAAATTTGGTTTTCATTTCATTTCTTGAATTTAGAATGTATCTCACATTAAAGAGCAAAAGATGCCATATAGATTGAACTCACTGGTCTTGGAATTCATTCAGCATCACACATAAGACACAGAGATGTGCTTCTCTTTGTAAATTAATTATTCTTTTTTTCTGAAAAGTTGGTTTGGGTATACTCAAAATGCACAAGAGTTACTTATGGTATAGTTTTTGATGGGGTCTTTCTTTAAACCAGAGGAATCTTATGTAATACTACTAAGCATGCCCATTTTATTTTTGTTTTAAATTTAGTTTGAATGCTTGCCCAGCTGAATGCATGAAATAATGCATGTATATTTCTCTCTATATATGAAAGAAAAAGAATTAACTTCAGAGTTATATCAAGGAAAGAAAATAGTATTCATAAAGATACATATGTGAGCTTATGTATGTGAACGCACGCATCTCTGTGTGTGAGTGTGTGTGTGAACTACTTCTATGCATGTTTTTATTATTGGGAAGTTCAGGTCAGGGTTAGAAAAACCTCAGTGACTTGGTGTCTTGAATGACAATAGAAAGGTAAAGGTCTTTTTTAAACTTCCTATTTGAACCAAGACACATTCACTTATAATACAGAAATCACTTCATCAGGAAACTTTCCTCTCATAATATTCTCATATATCAAAATTTCAAAGTGCATTATGTATATAGTGCATTTTGGGCACTTGATAAATTTTGTCCTTCTGTGGCTGTGGTTCCCCTCAAAAAATGCTGGATGTAATAAATTGCTATAATCAAATCTAATTTCTGAAAAATACCTGTGGGAGTAACAAACAAAAAAGCACGTCTTGTATTAAAAAAAATGATAAATAACACCGAAGGTAGCTGTTTATTATAATCAGCTTGGCACTGAAATGCAAAATTAAAATTATGTGGCCCTTTATAAGTAACCCTAGCGATATACATGATCTGTGGAATTATGTTGACTTACTTTGCATTTCATAGGAACTGTTCAAAGAAATATAATAGAAAAAAATGGAAAGATTTATCACAAAGGACCCTGTAGCACAGAATTCATTAAGTGTAAAACAGTTTGAAAAAGTGCTAATTTTCTAAAAGAAATATCTGTGCAGTAAGCAAATTATATTTTCCTACGACTTATTAGTATGGGACCATGTGAACTTAATGCATCTAACAGGATAAAGATACTTCTAAAGGGTTGATTAAACTAAGCTTCAAGCTGTAGTTTGATAGAATTATTAATTTAATCATTTTTAGACAGTTCATCTCATCCAAATAGTTTTTTTTTTTTGCCCAGACTGCCTTGAGCAAGGAAATTTACTTTACTTTACTCTTCAGTTAAGAAATCAAATGCAGACTTTTATTCCAAATGATAATACAGATATGGCTGTAAACTTTCGCATTGCACATACCAATAACATTTGCTTTGCATTTGCACTGGCCTGAATTTTGGTGACAGGCAATATCTCCAGCCACTGTCCCAGAGGTATTGCAGTTGCAGGAACTGCAGCCATCAGGATCCCATTCTTGTAGGTTGTAGAATCCAACCTGGCACTGATCACACTGTCTGCCAGACACATGTCTCTTACAATCACACTGGCCTCCGATCTAGAAAAGATACAACATTTTGTAGAATGATGAACGTATCTATTTTTAGATGATTTGCTCATTAGATACAAGACAGAGAAGGAGGGAGAAGAAACTTTAAATGTTAAACAGACAAGAAGGTAATAAGGCATTGTTCCTCCTACTGACACAGTACATGGAAGGCTTAAGTAAGGTGAATATATAGAACTGAAAGAAAATAACCCCCTTCGAAGTGAGTGGTACATAACTGAAAGGGAAATGCAGAATTAAGCACTAAGCACCATATAAAGAAATCAAAATATAGGCACAGAGTGACTGAAAGTAGGAAAGAGTCAACAGTTAATTTAGTCTTCACAACTCCACCTTCATTGGTTCTGTTCCTCTCAGTTACCATCTTATTGATCCAAAACTGTTTGGGATAGGCTAGGTGTTTAAATTAAGGAAGAATCATTCTATAATAATATTGTTCCATTGAGATCTTTCCAATGTTTATCATAAAATTCTTTATTAACATCATCGATGTTTACCTACTCATATTTACCCCACACAGTTTTACCATCCCTCCTTCTAGGAATATTTCGCCACCTGTGGCATTATTTAACCACATTAAGTACATTTAGTTGATTTGGATTGTGGTAAGAGATGCCAAAAAATTGCATCTTTCAGAGCATTGTCAAAATAACATGAGAAAAACTGTTTTTTCTTCTTTAAGTGGCTATTTTGAGAGAATGAAAATACATAAACTATCGAATGCTCATCTACTATATACAGAGATAATACTACATTGGTTAAAGAAAGATAATTAAGAGCCACAACTCTTAATAAAGGACATATGCATATAAAATAAATATGAAAAATACAGTAACAAGAGAAATGGATGTAGACATCAAATTTCTTTTATAGTCACTGACATTTCTCCCCTTGATTTCCTTTCACTTGGACTGAATCCAGCTTTGCACACTTGGAGGCATGGTAAGCATACAGGGAAATAACCTATGCATGAAAAGACACTTTGATTTATGTCTAATCTCAGAGATATTAAAAAATATCAAATGAGTCTGGGATTCAGTTAAAAAGATGCAGTAGAGGTAAGGATTTTTAAAATAAAGAATTTTTCATCACTGCCTCATTTTCGTGTATCTGAGAAAAAGGTACTCATTGGAAACATAATTTAAGGACAAAATTAGGCTTTTGATATGAAAATGCCTAAGATTCTGAAAAAAGGATTATATATATATTAGATATAGTTAATATTGAACCTCAGTATCGAAGGCACATATAAGTCTTGAAGATACACAAAACTGAGAATCACCTCCTTGTTTCTGACTTTGTACCCCACACACACCCACTCTCAGCTGGCTTCATGGAGATCAGATCATCACTCAAAATCAGAATTTAATTTGGCCTGCAAAACTTAATGGCAATTCCTGGTGCCTGCCCATGTATTAAAAAAAGAAAAAAAAGAAAAGTAAAGTTAAAAATTAATGGCAAATGGGTATTATATACAGCCACAATAATCCAACAGGCTTCTGGTTATACACATACAACACTTCAAGTCTGTCGCCAGATAATTTAGCCCTTATTATTTGACCTTTGCTTCGCTAGTATTAGTTTGTTTTCTAAACATGACAGGCATCTTCGGGGATTGTGTATATATTACATTTCTGTTAAAGAAAAACCTCAAAACTTCCCATATGTAAAGTATACTCTTTCAAGGAGAAAGAAGAGTAGGAACAGTTAAGAGAATTAAAAATATATCTTGTGGGCAGTCCACAGTGGCTCAGCAGGCAGAGTTCTCATCTGCCATGCCAGAGACCTGGGTTCAATTTCTGGTGCCTGCCCATGCAAAAAAAAAAAAAAAAAAAAAAATATATATATATATATATATATATATATATATATATATGTATTGTGTGTGTGTGTGTGTGTGTGCCAAAACTTTATTCTTTATGTATTTCATTACATTCTTAATTAAATGCAATGCATCTATCAACTGGAGCCTCCTTTCCCTTGAAATCTAGATAAGACCAGCTGTAATTCTAATTCCATTCCTATTGAAGGACAAGTGTTCCTTAAGTTTATGACATTTCGATGTGTATTAATATTCTTATAATCACCCCAACCTTAAATCTCTGCTTCTTTCATTTTAGGATCTTCTTGTCACCTGAGAGCACTGGCCCACATGATTCCGGAGGTGAAACTTGGCCAAAGCCTCAATTTGGAGAAGAAAAATACTTATTAAAAAAAAATGTATTTATTAAACTTTATAGATTGGGGGGCAAGGAAGTGAGAGCTTTACTTTATGATTCATAATATTTCTTTAGCTTTCCTATAAGTAGAGATTTTCATAGGCTTCTGCCATCAAATTAGCCACTGTTCTGTGGCTTGTCCCTTCTTCCTGATTCTTCCTAGCGCATGTCTAGTTGTCTAAGAAGCGTTCATTGTGGCCTTAAGTCTTGCTAATATCTAAGTCTTATCAAGGTATTTTTCTCTACGAGGAACTCTGCTATAAATTTATAAAATAATATGATTGCATTGTATTTCATTAATTTAAATGTCTCTTTAACACATAGATTATCATTTCTCTATAGGGGCTCTATCTTAAAATGTAGTTTAAAAGTAAATGATAGAGGGAGTGCGAGGGTAGTTCAGTGGTAGAATTCTCGCCTGCCATGTGGGAGACACAGGTTCGATTCCCAGTCCATGTACTTTCTAAAAACCAAACAAGCAAAATGAACAAAAAAGCCAACCAAGCAAAAATTCAACAAATGTTGCTGCAATAATGAGATACTCACATGGTGCTGCAATAATGAGATACTCACATGGAAAGATAATGAAATGTGACCCTACCGTACTGCATACAAAAAAAAAAGGTAAATGATATAAAGTTTTAAAATGTTATGAAATGAGTCTACTTCAGTTTGTGTTTTACTTTCCTGGTTGCCAAAGCAAATACCATGCAATAGATTAGCTTAAATAATGAAAATGTATTGGTTCACAATTTTGAGGCTGGATGAGGTCTAAAATGAAGGTGTCACCAAAACAGTGCTTTTTCCCAGAAGATCGTGGCATTCTGGGGCTAGCTGCTGGCAATCCATACTACCGGGCTTCTCTATTACACAGTAATGCACATGGCAGCCTCTCCTACTTCTCCAGGATCCACGGACATGCAGCTTCTGGCTGCTCTCTCTGTGGCTTTCTCTCTGCCTGTGACCTTCCCTAGAAGGCCTTCAATAATAAGATCAAGATCCACCCTAATTCAGCTGGGCCACAATTTAACTGAAGTGACATCATCAAAAGGTCCTATTTATAATGGATTCACACCCATAAGAATGGATTAAGTCTAAGAACATGCTTTTCTGGGATACACAGTTCTAAACCACTACAGTCAGTTTTTCCAAAATTCACTTGGAAATACAAAGTTTATTTTTGTATAATTCAGCTATAGAGTCTCCCTTTTTTAATGTGAGGGAATATAAATCTACTCATACGTTAATACCAATTCTTATCAACCAAGAAGTCAGAAAGAAGGGAATGTCCCCTTCCTTTAAAAAAATACTGCCAAGAAGTCAGATAAAACCCATCTCTGTCTCTGTCGTCTTTGGCAGAAACCTTACATATTTACCCTAGGTTGACCTCTTGATTTGTGTTAGCTGATAGGTTATCAGCAAAGAGATGCAGGCAGAGGCTGAAAACGTGCTTGCAAATTTTGCATTCTTTCTCTGTTGTTGAGCTTGGAACTCTGAGATCTCCTTGTGGACAAACACAAGCTATTCTGTAGTTGGATTAGAGGACATGTGGAAAAAAACTAAGGTTCACCAGCTAACAACTGTCCCAATCATCCAGTTAGCAACCTGCTTGCCAAACACAAGATTCAGGAGTGAGGCCTTCCTAGTTCATCCACTGCCAGCTGACCAGCTAGATTACCATAGACAAATGAGAGAGCAAGAGGTCAGTTGTAGGTTTGTCCAGTGTGATGTCCCAATATATCCCAGAATGATGTGAACAGTGAATAGGGAAGTATTTGCAAAGTCCCCTTGGGGGAAAAGCGAGAAAGGGGGAAATTCAACATCCCCATTTGGAGAATTCCTGATAGTCTCAAAACAGTGGGGACAATCAAATTAACAGGCTGAGCCCTCAATCTTGGGATTTGTTCATATGAAACTTATCCCTGCAAAGGACAGGCTAAGCCTACTTAAAATTAGGCCTAAGAATCACCCCTAGAGAACCTCTTTTGTTGCTCAGATGTGGCGTCTCTCTCTCTCAGTCAACACAGCAAGTAAACTCACTGCCCTCCCCCTCTTTACATGGGACATGACTCCCAGGGGTGTCAACCTCCCTGGCAACATAGGACAGAAATCCTAGAATGAGCTGGGATTGAGGAAACCTTCTCGACCAAAAGGGGGAAGAGAGAAATGAGAAAAAATAAAGTGCTAGTGGCTGAGAGATTTCAAACAGAGTCGAGAGGTTATCCTGGAGGTTAGTTACTCTTATGCATTATATAGATATCCCCTTTTTAGTTTAAGGTGTGTTAGAGAGGCTGGAGGGAAGAGCCTGAAACTGTAAAGCTGTGCTCCAGTAGCCATGTTTCTTGAAGATGATTGTATAATGATATAGATTTCGTGATGTGACTGTGTGATTATGAAAACCTTGTGTCTGATTCTTTTATCTACAGTATGGACAGATGAATAAAACATAAGGAATCTAAATAAATAATAGAGGGTAAAAATGTTAAAATAAATCGAGAAGACTGAAATACTAGGGATCAATGAAAGGGAGTGGTTAGGGGTATAGAAAAAAATAGGGGGAATAAAGGTTACAATATATTGGGTAGATGGAAGTACTAGCAGTCACTGAGAGGGAATGGTAAGGGGTATGGTATGTATGAGTGTTTTTCTTTTTATTTCTTTTTCTGGAGTGATGCAAATGCTCTAAGAAATTATCATGATGATGAATATACAACTATGTGATGATATGTCACTGTTTATATGTCAAGAATGGAATATTCATATGTTAAGAATGTTCATGTTTGTAGGCTGTTATGTTTTGTGAATAAAAATATTTAAAAAATGTATTTTAAAAAAAGAAACTTTCCAGGCTCAACTCCATATCATGGGAATCACTGTGCTTATCTTCTTGAGGTTCCCAGGACCCTTAGAATAACAACTTGTCTCCTTCCCATGGGCTGTAGGATCTGTTTCTCACCTACCTTTGTGACTTTACCTGTGACCTCCTGAGCACGTTCCTCCCCAGCCTTTGCATGACCAAGTCTCAACTCAAATGCCATCTCAGAAAACCTTCCCTGATAACCCCACCAGACACCACTATGTGCTAAAATATATATCCTATTTTATCTTCTTCACAGTCCGTATCGCCATTTGAAAAGACATTCTGAACTTCTTGTTTATTTGCTTACTGTTTCTCTCAGGAGTTGCTCTGGCTGACTGCCTGTTTTTGCATGACTCAAGAGCCAAGACTGGTTTTTCATCTTTTAATTTGATTTTTTAAAAAAAGTTCAAAACAATAATCATATTTTGTGACACATGAAAATTATATGAAATTCAAATTTCAGCATCCATCTAAAAAAAAGAAGAGGCCAATCATGCCAGTCCAAACCATTACCAAGCCAAACCACAGAATCTTAAACTAAAAATAAATGTTTTTTTGTTGCTGTTTTAAACCAATAACTTAAAAGAGCAACAGTTAACAAAAACAAGGGGACATTACTACCAAACAATGTAGGAATTGTTTCTTTTTGTTACAGAAACAAAAAGGTCCATGAAGGAACACCATGAACAACTGTACACTAGCAAACTAGATAATTCCTAGAAAGACACACATATACAAACTATAAAAACTAATAAAAGAAGTAGACAATCTGAAAAGATATATATAACAACTAAAGAGACCGTGTGGTAATAAAAAACTACCCCAAATTAAAAGTCCAGGTGCAGATAGTTTCACCATTGAATTCTACCAAATGTTTAAGGAATAATTAATGCAAATTCTTTACTAGTTCTTCCAAAAAATAAATAAATAAGAAAATGAGGAGTACTTCCAACCCACTCTATGAAGCCAGTATTACCCTGCTACCAAAACCAGACAAAGACATCACAAGAAAATAAAACTACACACCAATATCCCTTATGAATATGGACACAAAAATCCTCAACAAAATATTAGCTAACCAAATCCCATAACAAAGTAAATCAAACATCATAACCAAATGGGATTTATCCTAGGACTGCAAGACTGGTTTAGCATCTAAAAATCATTTAATGAAATAACATTATATCAAAAGCATAAAAAAACAAAAATCACATGATCATCTCAATAAAACTAGAAAAAGCATATGACAAAATCCAACACCCATTCATGGTACAAATGCTCAACAAACTAGGAATGGAAAGGAACTGCCTCAATATGATAAAGGGCAATACAAAAACCCACAGGCAGAATCATACTTAGTGGAGAAAGACTAAATGCTTTCTCCCTAAGACCAGTAGCAAAACAAAGATGTATGCTCTCACCACTTGTGTTCATCTTTGTACTACAGATCTATTCAGGGCAATTAGGAGAGAAAAAATTAAAGACACCAGGACTGGAATGCAAGAAGCAAAATTATGTTTAATCATAGATGACATGATTTTGTGTATAGGGAATCTGAAGGAATAAAAATGAAAACTACAAGAAGTAATAAAGGCATTCATAAGGTTGTAGGATACAGGATCAATATATACAATTCAACTAAATTTCTATATGCTTGCAATAATTAATCTAAAATTGGAAATTTTAAAAACCTAGTCACAATAGTTTCAGAAGGAGTAAAATATTAAGAAATTAATTAAACAAATGAGTGTAAAACTTATACTCTGAAACCTATAAAACATTGTTGAAAGAAATTTAAAAAGTTCCAACTAGTTGGAAAAACATCCAATGTTCATGGACTGGAAGATTTAACGTTGTTAAAATGCCAACAGGTCACAAACCGACGTACATGTTCAATGTAATACTCATCAGAATCCCAGCTGTTTTCTTCATAGAAATTGACAAGCTGATGCTAAAATTCATAAGAAGTTGCAAGGGATCCAGAACAGTAAAAAAAAAAAAAAAAAAACCTTGAAAGAAAAATACCAAAGTCGGAATATTCACACTTCCAGATTTCAGAACTTCCTGCACAGCAATAGCAACAGTAGTCAGTACAGGGTGGCATTGACATAAGGACAGACACATAGATCAGTGTACTAGAAGTGAAAGCCCAGGAATAAATGAACACAGCTACAGTCGACTGATTCTCAACAAGGGTAAAACAAACACCTGATGGTAAAGCAAGAGCCTTTTGATAAATTGTGCTGAAACAAATGGATGGCTACAAGAAAGAGAATGAAACAAGCCAAAATGTCCATCACCTAATGAATAGAAAAGAACAGAAAAACAAAATATGGTATATGCATACAATGGAATATTAGCCAGCCATACAAATGATTATATATTGTAGGATTCCATTCATATGAAATTTTAGAACAGGAAAATCTGTAGTGCTAGAAAGTAGACCATACTTTCAGGGCTGAGATTGGGAGGTTGGAGAGATGGGGAACAATTTTGCTTCCCAGGCTGCTTAAAGCAATGCCATGAAATGGTTTGGCTTAGGCAATGGGAATTTATTCACTAATGGTTAGAATCTGGGAAAACGTCCAAACTGAGGTATCATCAAGGCTATGCTTTCTTTCTGAAGACCGGCTGCTGGTGTCCTTGGCTCCTCTGCCTCAAGGCAGGGATATGGCACCATCTGCTGGTCTCCCTTTTCCTCTAGGTTTCATTGATTTTAGTTTCTTGCTTCTATGGCCTTCTCTCTATATATTCATCCCAACCATAAAACTCCAGTAACAGGGTTAAGACCCATCCTGAATGAGATGGGTCACACCTTAACTGACATAGCCTCATCAAAAGGTCCCACTTATAATGGGTTCACACCCATGGAATGGATTAACTTAAAAGACATGTTTCTCTAGAGTACATAGCTCCAGACCACCACAAGGAGTGACAGTTTAGATGATGAAAATGTTCTAAAATGTACTATGGTGATGAATATACCAAAACCATTGAATTGTATACTTTTAATGAATGGATTTTATGGAATGTGAGTTATAGCTCAATAAAGATGTTAAAATAAGTTATTAGATACAATATAATTGTCAAGAGCTTATGTCACATTTCTACACTTACCTGCCTGAGATCTGAGAAAAAAGTGTAATCTCTTTGCCAATATGGTTAATTAATATTGAAGTTCTATTACCAATGTGAAAGGGAAACACATATTCCAAATTCTAACCATGTTCCTGCTGTTTAAAGTTTATAACACATTTTAATCTTGCCTGAATCATAATTTGATCTTGTATTATTTTAGCCACATATGCAAAGAGGAAAGAATTACCCTCTCCATGAGCTCTAGCTAGAAACCAAGAAATAACTTGGGCCATAAATATATCTCTTCTTTTTCTTGTTTCTTAAGGTAGAAACTGACATCATTGATTTGAGACCTTTTTTCTTTTCAAATATAGGCATATAGCTCTATTAATTTCCTACTAAGTTCTCCTAAATTTCATTGCACAAGTTCTGGTGTATTGTTTTTTCATTTTCATTCAGTTCAAAACACTTTCTAATTTCCCTTTTATTTCTCTTTTGACCCTTGGGTTATTGAAAAGTGTGCCATTTAGTTTTCAAATAGGGACATTCTAGTGACTATTCTCTTACTGATTTCTAATTTTATTAAATTATGGTAACATATACTTACATGATTTGAATCCTTTAAAATTTTTGAAGCATGTTTTATGGCACAGATTATGACCCATTGTGGAGGACGTTGCATGTGAACTAGAAAAGTATGTATATTCTGCTGCAGTTATGTGGAGTATTCTATAAATGTCAATTAGGTCAAGTTTGTTGATAGTGTTGTACAGGTATTTTATGAACTTATTGATTTTCTGACAAGTTTTTCTATTAATTATTGAGAGAAGGATATTGAGATTTCTGGTTAAAATTGTGGATTTTCTATTTCTCCTTTCATTTCTATCAGTTTTTGCTTTGTGTATTTTGAATCAATGTTATCAGGTACAAATTGTTAAGGATTATTTGTCCTCATAATGAAATGACCTCTTTTTTCAATGTGAAATAACCTTTCTTATCCCAGGTAACACTTTTGCTCCAAAATATACATTTTATGATATTAATAAAACCACTCCAATTTCTTATGATTTGTGCTTATATGGTATATCTTTTTCCATCCCTTTAAACTCTGTGCCTTATATATGAAAAAATGTTTCCTGCAGGCAGTATACAGTCTGGCTTTTTAAAGTTTCCTTCCACTCTCTGACCTTTAATTGGTTATTCAGAAAATTTGAGTTTAATGTGCTTATTACTATGGTTAGGTTTAAATCCATCATCTTGCCAGTTGTTTTTTTTAATTACTTCAGTTCTTTTGGTTTCTTTTCTTTTCTTTTTTTTTCCTTTTCCTGATCTATTTTGTATGACTGTAACTTCATTCTGGAACAATCACCCTTGGATTAGCACTCATAAACATTTCTACCCAACTTTGCCTGAATTATGTTTGCTCTCAGAAACTAAGGGCAAGACCTTAATTCACTAGCCATTGTCTAGGCTTTGCTTGCTTTCATGAACTAAGTGCAGGAGGCCAGTAACCACAAGAATAGCCCAGACGTCCATGGCTGAACATCATGTGGAGATGAAAAGCACAGGAATGCTGACTGCAGATGGAAAGTACAGAATTTCTGAGTGGGATCACTTGCACATAACCAAGCAATGCTCTCTCATCCCCCGTAAAAGAGTCTCATTCTCCACCCTTTGGGAAGAGAGTGTCATGTGGACATGAGTCCACCTTTTCTCCATTCTCTGGCCAAAGAATAATGTGCTACTTTGCTTTACTGAACCTGGTTTCATTCCATTGGTGGTGACACTGGACAGGAGACCCATTTTTGGAGGGTCCAGCTGTAGAAGGTAGGTAACATTATTTTGTATTATTTATGCTTTTATTTCATCTCCCTTGTTGGTTTAACAGCTATAATTCTTTGTTTTATTACTTCAGTGGTTACTTTGTGGTCTATAATGTACTTTTAAAACTTGTCACTGTCTACCTTTAAGTGATATGCCACTTCACCGTGTAAGAATCTTACAATAGTGTACTACTTCCTTTTCTCCTTCTCCTAACATTGTGCTGCTGATGTTACATACTTTACTTGTGCATGTGCTATAAACACATCACTGCAGTGTTATTATTTATATTTAAACAGTCAACTGTCTTTTAAAAAGAAATCATAAAAAAAATCTTATATATCCACCTATAAAGCAAAACATTTTGGACTTCATTTCTTTGTTTAGATCCATATTTCCATCTAGTATCATTTTACTTCTGACTGAAGAACTTCTTTTAACATTTCTTGTTCTAAAGTTATACCTGTCATCAAGCTTTTTGCTTTCTGTATTGTGTATATTTCTTTATTCACTTTCATATCAGAATGATGCTGTCTGTAAGCATAGAATTTTAGATTAACCATTTCTTTTCTTTCTGAATTTTAAACATGTTGCACCACTCTTTTCTTGATTACATTATTTCTGCTAGGAAATTTGTTTCATTATTTTTTCCCTTTGTATGTAATGTGACTTCTTTTTTAGCTGATTTTAATTTCTTTCTTTATCATTAAAGAGAAAATTGTCACTAGGTTTGAACAATTCAATTATAATGTGCCTTTGGTAATTTTCTTCATGTTTCTTTGGCTCAGATTTGTCAAGCTTCTGGGTTCTGTAGTTTTGTTTTCATTATACAGTATTTGAAATATTTTCAGCCTTATTTCTTAAATGTTTTTTTTCATCCCCACCTCCCCCTTCACCTCTCCTTCGGAAACTAATTACACACATATTAGGCCTAGTAAAGTTGCCTCATAGCTCACCAATGCTGTTTTCATTTTTCTAAGCTTTCTTTTCCCTCCATATTTTGCTTTGGACAGGTTCTATTTCCACCTTTTTATGTTCGGTGATGTTTTCTGCAATGTGAAATCATTAATTCTATCTGGTAATACTATTAATTCCAGGCACTGTAATTTCCACCTCCAGAATTTTTATTTTTATTTCCTTGTATCCTCTATATCTTGATACAGCTTTTTGAATATCAGGAATGTAGTTCTGGTATCTTTTCTAATGTACACAGCTGATAATTCTAACATCATCTGTTTTAGTTCTGGTCAGATTTTTTTTTAAGTGAACCTCTGGGTTTATATAAAAGTCATACATAAAATACAGGATTCATTCATACCAGCCTATTATAAACATCTTGCATTGGTGTAGTACATTTGTTTCAATTGATAAAAGCACATTTTTATGATTTCAATATTAACTACAGTCCATGGTTTAAGTTAGAGTACACTGTTTATGTTGCACAGTCCTGTTTTTTTAAAAAAGTGTCCTCTAGTAAAATAACTGCAACCTAAAATCTCCCCCTTTTAACGTCTTTCTAAAACACAATTCAATAATGTTAATTATATTCAAAATGTTGTGCTACCATCACCACCACCCATTAATGAAACTTTTCCATCATTTCAAATAGAAACTCTGTATATTTATTCCCTATATCACCCCAACTTCTGGTAACATATATTGTAGATACTGCCTCAATGAGTTTGCTTTTTCTAATTATTTCATATCAGAGAGATCATAAAATATTTGTCCTTTTGTGTCTGGCTTAATTCACTCAACACAATGTCCTCAAGATTCATCCATGTTGTCGCATGTAGCAGAACTCCATTCCTTTTCACAGCTGAATCATGCCCCACTGTACCTATATACCGCATCTTGTGTATCTATTCATCAATCGATGGGCACCTGGGTTGCTTCCCTCTCTTGGCAAATGCGAATAATGAATGAACATTGGTGTGGACTGTGAACACTGATATGCAAATATCTGTTTGAGTACTTGATTTCAGTTCTTTTGGATATGTGTATGTATATAGAAGTGAGATTGCTGGGTCACATGGTAATTCTATAGTTAACTTTTTGAGCAAACACTAAACAGTCTTCCACAGTGGCTGCAGCATTTTACATTCCCACTAGAGGATGTGTTCCTAATTCTCCACATCCTCTCCGACACCTGTAATTGCCATTCATTTTTACTTGGAGACATTCTAGCGGATGTGAAATGGTATCTGATTATGGTTTTGATTGGCACTTCCCTAATGGCTAATGATGTTGACCATCTTTTTACACCTTCTGGCCATTTGTATATCTTCCTTGAAGAAATATCTATTTAAGACTTTCTCAGTTTTAATTATTTGTTGCTGGTGTTTTTTTTGTTTTTTTTTTTTTTTTTTTTTGTCTTTTGTTCTTGCACTGGCAGATTTCTTTCTATGTTCTGCATATTAAACCATTATCAGATATGTGGTTTCCAAATGCTTTCTCCCATTGAGTAGGTTGTTGTTTTTCTTTCATGATCAAGTCCCTTAATGTCAAAAGTTTTTTAATTTCGATGAGGTTCCATTTATCTATTTTTTCATTTATTGCAGATGCTTTAGATGTAAATTCTAAGAAATTGTTGCCTAACACAAGATCTTAAAGATGCTTCCCTTTGGGTGTACCATGGTGGCTCAGCAGCTAGAGTTCTCACCTGCCATGCCAGAGACCCCAGTTTGATTCTTGGTGCCTGCCCATGTAAAAAAAATAATAAAAAGATGCTTCCCTTTCCCTGTGTTCTTCTCTATGAGTTTCATACTTCTGACTTTTATATTTAGGTCTTCGACCCACTTTGTGTTGATACTTACATAGTGTGAGATAGGGGTCCACCTTCATTTTTTTGCATATGGAGATCTAGTTTTCCCAGCACAATTTACTGATGAGATTATTCTCTTCCCACTGTGTGGACTTGCCACCCTTGTCAAAAATAAGTTGGTCATAAATGTGAGGGTTGATTTCTGAACTCTGATTTGATTTCCATTACTTTGTATGCCTATTCTTGTGGCAGTAACATACAATTATGGTTATTGTGGCTTTGGAATAAGTTTTAAGATCAGAAGTGTGAGCCCTTCAACCTCAGTCTTCATTTTCAAGATGACTTTGGCTACTCAGGGCCCCTTAATATTCAATATAAATTTGATTATTGGAATTTCCATTTATACAAAGGTTTTTGGAGTTTTGATTGAGATTGCATTGAATATGTAGTCACTTTGGGTAGAACTGACAACAATCTTTAGTCTTCTAACTGATGACCATGGAATGTCTTTCCATTTATTTGGGTCTTCTTTGATTTCTTTAGCAATGTTTCATAGTTTTCTGTATACAAGTCCTTCATAGCATTGGTTAGATTTATTCCTAGATATTTGATTCTTTGTTATTGTAAATGGCCCTTTTCCCTTGATTTCTTCTTTCCATTGTTCATTACTAGTGTGCAGAAACCCTACTGAGTTTTAGGTGACGATCGTGTGCCCATCCACTTTCCTGAATTCATTTATTAGCTCTAGGATCCCTATTGTGGATTTTTCAGAGCTTTCTGTATATTGAATCAGATCATCTGCAAATTGGCAAAGTTGTACTTCTTCTTTTCCAATTTGAATGTCTTTTCTTTCTTTTGCCTAACTGCTCTGTCCAGAACTTCCAGCACAATGTCGAATAACAATGGTGACAGTAGGCATCCTTGTCTTGTTCCAGATCTTAGAGGGAAAGCTTTCAGTCTTTCATCATTATGAAGTTAGCTGTGGGTTTTCATATATGCCCTTTGTCATGCTGAGGAAGTTTCCTTTATTCCTAGTTTTCAGGGTGTTTTGATCAAGAAGAGGTGCTGGATTTTGTCAAATAACTGTCTCATCAACTGAGATGATCATGTAATTATCTGCTTCTATCTGTTAATGCAGTGTATTACATAAACTGATTTTCTCATATTGAACCACCCTTGCATATCTGGGATGACTCTCACTTGATCATGGTGTATAATTCTTTTAATGTGCTGTTGGATTCAGGTGGCTAGTATATTTTGTTGAGTATATTGCATCTATATTCATAAGAGATATTAGACTGCAATATTCTTTGCTTCTGGTATCTTTATCTGGCCTAGATATGAGGGTGATTTTGGCCTCATACAATGAATTAGGGAATGTTCCCTCCTCCTTCAATTTTTTGGAAGAGTTTTGAGCAGATTCATGCTAAGTCTTGGAATGTTTGATAACATTCTCCTGCGAAGTCCCCTGGTCATGGGTTTCTCTTTGATGAAAGGTTTCTGATTACTGATTCAATTTTTTCTTGCTAGTTGTTGCTTTGTTGAGATCTTCTGTTTCTTCTAGAGTCAGTGTAGGTAGTTTGCATGTTTCTAAGAGTTTGTCCATTTTATCTAGGTTATCTAATTTAATGGTATACAGTTGTTCATACTATACTTTTACAGTGCTTTTTATTTCAATGAGATCTGTGGTAATTTATTTCACTTCTGATCTGTGTCATCTTTTTTTAGGGGTAGGGGTGACTCTAGCTAAAGCTTTGCCAATTTTATCTTTTCAAAGAACCAACTTTCTGTTCTGTTGACTCTCTCTATTGCTGTGGGGTTTTACTTATTTTTTGCAATTTTTGTTTTTGTTTTTATTATTCCATCTCTCTCCAATCTACCCTGTTATTTCCTTTTTAATGCTTGCTTTTGATTTATTTTCCTCTCCTAGTTTTTCCAGTTTTGAGATTAGCTCTCTGAAATCTTTCTTCTTTTTTAATGTAAGTATTTAGAGCCATAAATTTTCCTTTCAGTGCTGCTTTTGTTGTGTCCCACAGGTTTTGGTATGTTGTATTTTTTTTTTTTTGGTATGTTGTATTTTCATTTCCATTCACTTCAAGATTTGTCCTAATTTCCCCTGTAATTTCCTCTTAGCACCGATTGGTTGTTTAAGAGTATGTTTTTTAATTTCCACATATTTTGTTGAAGAATTTCTATCTTCACTCCATCATGGTGGGAGAAGATACATTGCATGATTTCAGTATTTTAAAATTTATTGAGACTTGTTTTGTGACCTAAAATATGACCTACCCTGGAGATTAACACTTCGTGCACTTGAGAAGAATGTGTATTTTGCCGCTGATGGGTGAAATATTCTATATACGTCTAGTTGGTTTAGACTATAAGTTCTCTATTTCCTTACTGATAATCTATCCAGATGCTCTATCCATTATTGAAAGTTGTCTATTGAAGTTTCCTGATGTTTTTTTACCTTTGTATCTGTCACTACTTGCTTCATATGTTTTGAGGACCTGCTATTAAGTACATATATATTTATAAGTGACATACCTTTCAGCTAAATCGACCTCTTTATCTTTATCCCTCACAACAGTTTTTGACTTAAATTCTATTTTATCTGATATTAATATAACTATCACAACTCTCTTTTGATTACTTCTTGCATGGTATATATATTTTATCTAACTCTTCATTTTCAAGTTGCTTATTTATGTCTTTGAATGCTTATGTCTTTGAATTTAACCCGGGTCTCTTGCAGAGACTCAGTCAGGCACTTTTATCGATTCCTCCAATCTCTGCCTTTTGACTGGAGAGTTTAATCCATCTACATTTAAAGCCACTACTGATAATGTAGGACTTTCTTCTGCCAATTTGCTATTTAGTCTTTGTAAATCTTCTATTTTTCCCCCTAATTCTTCTGTTAATGATTACTGTTTTATTTATTTGATGTTTGTGTAATGTAGCATATTGCATCCCCTCATTTCTTTCACATATTCTCTCTGTAGTTACCATAAGATTAAAATTTAACATTCTAAATACATACCAATGGTATTTTTATTATGAAATATTATTTATACATACAAAAAAGTGATAAATTTCAAAGTACATTTTAACAAGTAATTTTAGCACTGAGTTCTAAGTATGGTGTGGGCTACAGATCCACAATTGCAAGTATTTCCTTCTAGCTGCTCAAACACTGAAGACTGAAAAGAAATATCAATTTAATGGTTCAGCAGTCTTACTTATTTGTTAACTCCTATCTTCTCTGTTACAACTCCTCCTCCTTTGATCTTTCTCCCAAACTATAGGGATATTTGGGCAAAGACCATTCTAACTTCCTTATGTCAAAAAGGGTGTTGACATTATGGGGTTTAGGAATGCAATTACTTGATGCTCTCGGAAAGACTGGTAACCCTGGGTTTCAGGGCTTATCTGGCCTAGGAACCATCTGGAGGTTTTGGGGTTCTGAAAAACAAACTTAGTGAGTTCAACTTTTATAGATCCTCAGATAGAGACCTGGGTATTCTCACGTATTTACAGGAATACTGCTAGTTGGAGCTTGGCATATCATGACAATTAGCACCATCTAGCTGAAAATTGCACAAGAGTACCCTCCAGAATAGCTTCTCAAGTCTATTTGAAAGCTCTTAGCCACCGATACCTTATTTTGTTATATTTCTTTCCTCCTGTTTGGTCAGGTAGGCAATGTCAATGCCATGGTGTCAGGGCTAGACTCATCCCTGGGAGTCACGTCCCACATTGCCAGGGAGACTTACACCCTGGACATCATATAACAATCATATTTTATTTGATACCAACTTGACTTCAATAGCATACACATACACTGCTCCTATACCCTTCTATGCCCCTGCCTTTTTTGTCCTTATTACAAATTATATCTTCATACACTGTAGTATCTGAAATCAATTTATTATTACTTTTTATGCATTTGTAATTTAGTACTTATAGAAAATAAGAAGGGAGTTGCATACCAAAAATTGCAATATGATAGTACTAGAATTGATAATTACTCAAATGGTTACCTTTGCCAGAGGTCTTTATTACTTTATTCTGCTTTCAACCACTGTCTAGTGTCCCTGTCCTTTCAGTCTGAAGAACTCCCTTTAGCATTGCTTCTAGGCCAGGTCTAATGGAGATGATCCTCCTCGGCTAATGAAAATGTCTTTTCTCAAATTTTTGAAAGTCTCTTTTTGGTTGGTGGTTGTTTTCTCTCAGTATTTTAAGTATTTTAACCCACTACCTTCTTGCCACCATGGTTTCTGATGAGAAATTAGTGCTTAATCTGACTGGGTCTCCCATGTACATATGTAACACATTACTTTTCTCTTGTAGTTTTCAGAACTCTCTCCTTGTCCTTTGAATTCAACAGTTTGAACTGTATGTGATTGGCCACATTCCTCTTTATGTTTATCCTGTTTTGTGATCTATGGGCTCCTTGGATGTCCATTTTCATGCCTTTTGCTACGTGTGGGAAGTTTTCTATTACTATTTCTTTGAATATTCTTTCTGTGCCTTTCCTTCTTCTCCTTCTGGGGATCCCATAATGCATATATTGATATGATTGACAGTTTTCCACAGGTCTCTTCAGCTATTTTACCTTTTTATAATTGATTTTACTTTCTGCTCCTCATCCTGTATCATTTATATTGTCTATTCTTCCAGGTCACTGATTCTTTCTTCTGTCAGTTCCAATCTGCTGTTACAACCCTCCCGGGAATTAATCATTTCAGTTATTATTGTCCTCAACTGCAGGAGTTGTGCATGGTTTCTTTTAAAAATGTCTCTCTTTCATTGGAATTCTCATATTGTTCATTCATTGTTTTCCTGATATCCTTTAGTTCTTTCTCTGTGTTTTCCTTCTTCTCCCTGAGCATATTGAAAATCATACTTTCAAAACCTTTCTGCAATATCCCCAAGTCTAGTCTTATTCATCAATGATTTTCTTATTTTTTACTTTTACCCTCTTCCTTTGGATGGACCATCATTTCCTGTTTTGTAATCATTTCCATGTCTTGTAATCTTTTGGTTCACATTGTATACTTCAATATTTTAAAATTTTAACTCTGTAATTTATTCCCTGAGATGTCTCTTTCTTGAGTTTTTATCCAGGTAGTGATATAAAAGAAATTTTCTTGAATGTCCAGAGCTAACAAACCCCAGCACACCTAAGTAAGAAAAACACATTTCACCATCTTTGCATGTTGGCTTTGCATTGGCTGGTGCTCTCTTTCAAACTTCATATCTCTTATCAGGAAGAGTTAGCCTAGGGCAAATGCAAACTGAAGGCTCCTCCCTCTCTCTTCTGGGCCTGTGTCTTGTCCTGGGCTTGTGCTTGCTAGTAATCTATGAGCTACTCTGTTAATCAGAGTTTGAATGTCCCCTCTAATTCTCAGGAAATGTACCTTCTCTGTTTCCCATGGGTTCCACTGCAAGACTTCAAAAAGGTAAGACTTTGCCCTAGGCAAATTCTGGGAAAGGGTCATGCCAGAGAGGCATTTCCTAAGTCAGTCTTTCCCACCTGGGACTAAACCAGGGACCATAAGGAAATCAGCTCCAAATTGACCTGCAAAGGGGAAAAGTGAGAAAACAGGAAGGATGCAAGGAGCTTCTTCTATGGCTCCCTTTAAATCTGTTCTTTCTTGAGTCAGCCCCTGCCCAGCAAATGTAGCCCTTCAACTTTCCTATACAGGTCTGAAAGAGTATACTATCTTTAAGTCCCCTCACTGCTTTTGTCCAGGGTGGGTTGGAATAATAGCTTCCCTCACAACTGGGCCCCCAGTGATCCAAAGTAGATCATTCAAAGCAGTGATCAGCAATCGGACTGCTCCCTACCACCCTGCACTACCTATGACCCTCTCTGGCAACAGAATGCCACTATTGCAAGGGCCAGACCCCAGTACTGCCGGCTGTGGGAGTATGGGATGGGGGATGATAACCACCAAACCAACAGAGACACTGACTAATTTTTACCACATTTTATGAGTCTCTTCCTTCTGCTCTTCTGTGGATGATGTACATTGTTCTATATTTGCTCCAGGCACCCCCATCCCACCAGCCCCCAGTGCATGCACCTGCCCCACCCCAAGTGCAGCCCAACCCATTTCTCCTGCACCCCTCCTGAGCACTACCTCCCCGTCCCTGTTCCCTGCAGGGTACTGTCAGTACATAAAGGCTGTGGGCACTAACTTCCATACAGGCTACCCCCGCCCCCTTGCCAACAGTGTCTCACAGCCTCACTCCACACCCACCCCCCACCAGACCTCTGCACATCCATTTATGGCACTCACAGGACCACGCATGTGCACAGGCCTCCAATCATGTCATTCACCTCTGGGAATGGCACTTTACAGCAATCCTACAACTGCATATGTACATGGCCCTCAGCCACATTTCCCAACTCTGAGAAATGTGGCTGAGGTCACATCTGCCCCCATCCATGAAAGCATAATGCTGACCAGCTGCCACAGCTCTACACATGTGCACAAAGGGCCCCATGCCTTAGAACAGTACACACCAGATTACACCTCCCAGACTGGTGCACCCACACAGCTACATCCTCCACGGCTCCTGGGTGCCCACGTTCACAAGCATCAGTGTAACGTCCCCAAACTGCACCTTATACCTGCCTTGTAACAAATCACTGCACTGAATGTTCCACCCTGTGCCCTGCTCCCTGCTGTACAACCATCCCACAAACACAAGGCCTTAGACTACTGAAAGAAATCAACTCCCAAAGTAAATCAATCAAGATATTTACATGTCATGACGACAAAGAAGATCATTAAGCATATCACAACACAGACAGATATAGCCCTGCCTAATGACCAAAAGAAAACACCAGAGGAGACACAGATGCTAAAACAACTAATCAAAGATGTTCATACAACTCTACTCAATAAAATAAGTAGTATAGCAAATGGCATAAAGGAAATCAAGAAGACAGTAGAAGAGCATTAAGAGGAATTTGAAAGAATAAATAGAAGAATAGCAGATATCACAGAGATTAAAGACTCTGTTGACCAAATAAAAAACATACTAGAGGCACACAACACCAGATTTGAAGAGACAGAAGAAAGAATAAGTGATGTAGAGGACAGGATAATTGACTTCAAAGACTCAAAACAGCAAATGGCAAAAAAGGTGGAAGAAAGTGAATTGGAACTCAGGGAAATGATAGACAAAACAAAGTGCACAAATATATGAATCATTGGTGTCTCAGAAGGAGAAGAGAGGAGTAAAGGGCTAGGAAGAGTAGTTGAGGATACAATGGGGAAAAGCTTCCCAACCTTCATAAAGGAGATAAATATACAAGTCAAAGAAGCCCAAAGAACTCCAAACAGAATAAATCCAAATAGGCCTTCCCCAAGGCACACACTAATCAGTCTGTCAAATGTTGAAGAGAAGAAGAAAATCCTGAAAGTGGCAAGAGAAAAACAATCTACTACATACAAAGGAAACCACATAAGACTGAGTTCAGTCTATTCAACTAGCACCCTGGAGGCAAGAAAGCAATGGTATGATATATTTAAGATCCTGAAAGAGAAAGACTTCCCCCAAGAAATCTGTACCCAGCCAAATTGTCCTTCAAAATTGAGGGAGAGATGAAAGTTTTTACAGACAAAGAAGTCCTGAAAGAATTTATCAACCAGAGACTGGCCTTAAGAAATACTAAAAGGAGTTCTGCTGGCTAAAAAAAATAGACAAGAGAGCGGAGGTCTGGAGGAAAGCACAGAATAGAAGAGTACCATTAGTAATTTAAAGAATATGAAGAGTAAGAGAGAAAAGAATATATAGATCTGACAAACAAAATAAAAAAGATAAGATGGTGGAATCAAGAAACAACTTTTCAGTAATAATTTTCAATGTTAATGGGCTAAACTTACCAATTAAAAGATACAGATTAGCAGGATGGATTAAGAAATATAATCCAGCTGTATGCTGCTTATAAGAGACTCATCTTAGACCCAAGGACACAAATAGATTGAAAGTGAAAGGATAGAAAAAGATTTTCCATGCAAGTTGTAATCAAAAGAAAGCAGGAGTAGCTATACTAATATTAGACAAAATAGATTTTAAATGTAAAGACATCATAAGAGACAAAGAAGGGTGCTATATACTAATTAAAGGGTCAGTTCCCCAAGAAGATACAACAATCATAAATGTTTATGTTCCCAGCGAAGTTGCTCCAAGTATATGAGACAGACACTGGCAAAACTGAACGGAGTGATAGATGTTTCAACAATAATAGTAGGAAACTTCAATACACCACTCTCCTGTATAGACAGAAGAAACCAGACAGAAGATCAACAAGGAAATAGAGAAGCTAAATAATTTGATAGATGAATTAGACCTAACAGACATATATAGGTCACTGCACCCCAAAGCACAAAGATATACATTCTTCTCTAGTGCTCATGGGACATTTTCCAGGATAGATCATATGCTGAGGCACAAAACAGGTTTTTATAAATTTATAAACATTGCAATTATTCAAAGCAATTTCTCTGATCACAATTGGGTGAAGCTGGATCTCAATAACCACCAAACAATGAGAATATTCACAAATATACAGAGATTAAATAACATACTCTTAACCAGTAGATCAAAGAAGAAATTGCTAGAGAAATCAGTGGCTATCTGGAGATTAATGAAAATGAGAATACAACTTATGAGAACTTATGGGATGTAGCAAAGACTGGGCTGAGAGGGAAATTTATTGCTCTAAATGCCTATATTAAAAAATAAGAAAGAGCAAAATTGAGGACTTAACAGCACACCCGGAGGAACTTGAGAAAGAACAGAAAACTAACGCCAAAGCAAATAGAAGAAGAGAAATAACAAAGATTAAAGCAGAGATAAATGAATGGGAGAACAAAGGAACAATAGAAAGAATCAATAAGACCAAAAGTTGGTCCTTTGAGAAAATTAAAAAAATTGGAGGGCCCCTAGCAAGACTGACAAAGAATAAAAGAGAGACAATGCAAACAAACAAAAGTGGAAATGAGAAGGAATGTGTTACCACAGATCCTGAAGAAATAAAAGAAATCATAAGAGGATACTATGAACAACTATACACCAACAAACTAGACAACTTAGATGAAATGGACAAATTCCTGGAGACACACAAACAAGTTACACTGACTCAGGAAGAAATAGAAGATCTCGAGAAACCAATCACAAGCAAAGAGGTTCAATCAGTCATCAAAAATCTCCCTACAATGAAAAGCCCAGGGCCAGCTAACTTCACAGGGGAGTTTTATCAAACATTCCAGAAAGAACTAACACCAGTCCTTCTCAAGCTTTTCCAAAAACCTGAGGAAAAAAGAACTCTACCTAACTCATTTTATGAAGATAATATCATTTTAATACCCAAACCGGGTAAAAATGCTATAAGAAAGGAAAACTACAGGCCAATCTCCCTAATGTATATAGCAGCAAAAATTCTCAATAAAATATTAGTAGATGGAATCCAACAACACATTTAAAGAATTATACACCATGACCAAGTGGGGTTTATACCAGCAATGCAAGGATGGTTCAGCACAAGAAAATCAATTAATATAATACAGCACATTAACAAATCAAAAGGGAAAAATCACATGATCATCTTTATTGATGCTGAAAAAGCATTCAGCAAAATTCAGCATCCATAAAAACACTCCAAAAGATAGGAATCAAATGTAACTACCTCAATATGATAAAGGGAATATATGAAAAACCAATAGCCAGCATCGTACTCAATGGAGAGAAACTGAAAGCTTCCCCCTAAGATCAGGTACAAAACAAGGATGCCCACTGTCACCACTATTCAACACTGTGCTAGAAGTTCTAGCTAGAGCAATCAGGCAGGACAGAGAAATAAAGGACAACCAAACTGGAAAGGAAGAAGTAAAATTTTCATTATTTACAGATAATATGATATTATATTGGAAAATCCTAAGAAATCAGCAAAGCAAAGTTACTTGAGCTAATAAATTCAGGAAGGTGGTGGGATATAAAACAATGGCAAAAATCAGTAACATTTCTGTACATAAGCAATGACCTAGCTGAGGAGTCAGTTAAGGAAAAAGTTCCATTCAAAATAACACCTAAAACACTCAAGTACTTAGGAATGAAATTAACTGGGGACTTAAAGGGCTTGTACACAGAAAATTACATACCATTATTAAAAGAAATTAAAGGAGATGTAAATAGGTTGAAAGATATTCCCTGCTCATGGATAGGAAGGCTAAATATAATTAAGATGTTAATTCTCCCAAAATTGATCTACAGATTCAACACAGTACCAAGCAAAATTCCAACAACCTACTTTGAAGATTTGGAAAAGCTAACTACCAAACTCATCTGGAAGGGAAAGAGACACCAAATAGCTAAAAGCATCCTTAAAAAGAAGAACAAAGTGGGAGGATTAACACTCCCTGACTTTAAAACCAATTATAAAACCACAGTGGTCAAACAGCATGGTGCTTGGACAAAGACAGAAGCACTGACAATGAAATCTAATTGAAAGTGCAGAAATAGACCACCAAAGCTACGGTCAATTGATTTTTGACAAGGCCCCCAAATCCTCTGAACTGGGACAAAATTGTCTTTTCAATAATTGGGCATGGAAGAACTGCATAACAATAGCCAAAAGAATGAAAGAGGACCCCTATCTTACACCCTATACAAAAATTAACTTAACATGGATCAAACACCTAAATAGTAACTAGCACCACAAAGCATCTAGAAGAAAATATAGGGAAACATCATCAGGACCTGACAATAGGAGGTAGGTTCTAAACTTACACCCAAAGCATAAGCAACAAAAGAAAAAACAGATAAATAGGAACTCCTCAAAATCAAATGCTTCTGCACTTCAAAAGACTGTCAAAAAGCTGAAGAGGCAGTCAACTCAAAAGGAGAAAATATTTGAAAATAATATATCAGGCAAAGGTTTGATTTCCTGTATACACAAAGAAATCATATAATTCAACAAAAAAAGAACAAACAACCCAATTATAAAATGGGCTAAAGATATGAATAGGCATTTTTCTGAAGAGCAGATATAGATGGCTCAAAAGCACATGAAGAGATACTCATCTCCATTGGCGAACGATGGTGTATACTTATGAATGAAGGTTGTGCTGCTACAAAAAGGAAGAAAGTCATGAGGCATGCAATGATGTGAATGAACATGTGGGACATTTGGTGAGACAAAATAAACCAGAAACAAAAGAACAAGAATGGTATAGTCACCTTCAGAAATGTTTATACGAAAACAGGGGCCTGGATTGTAAGCTTTTAGAGCAGACACATTAAGTCTAGAGTGGTGATTATTATTTCTGGATTTTGAGAGGCTGTTTTTATATATGTAATCTGATATTTAGAGATAAGAATGAAGTTGAACAGGCTGGGGTTAAAATAATTCATAACATAGGGAAAAGGAAGACAGTGTCCATATTTTAGAACCAAACATAGTCTTTGAAACCAATGGAAGAAAGGTTTATTTGGTCTGGAACTGAAATTTTCTGTACTGCATAATCTAATTCAACCTATCTGTATAGCTCATTTGAACAACTGAAACACAGGGAACATAGAATAAGAAAAAGGTCCTTTAATACAGTATAGATTATAGTAATGCTTGGATATATCCTAGAGTATATTAAGCAGATAATCAAAAAGTATTGGCAAAGTCCCCTGAGGAATGGGAGAAAGAATATGGAACTATTAAACCTTACCATCAGGGAATCCCCTGACACTGTGTCAAACTTTAGGGATACCCAAATCAATAGGCCATGCCCTCAATCATGAGACTTACTCTTGCGAAGCTTATGTAGGTGGCAGAGAAGCTTATACTACCTATAGGCATGCCTAAGAGTTACTTCTGGAGGACCTCTGTTGTTGCTCAGATGTGGCTTCAGTCTCTCTAAGCCCAACTCTGCAAGTGAAATCATTGCCCTTCCCCTTATGTGGGACATGACATCCAGGTGTGAAAGTCTTCCTGGCAACATGGGAGATAACTCTCAGTGATGAAACTAGGCCTGGCACCATGGGATCTACAGTTCCATCCTGACCAAAAGGGGAAAAGAAGTGTAATTAATAAAGTATAGTGGCAGAGGGAGTTCAAATAGAGTCGAGGGGCTACTCTGGAGGCTGCTGTTATTCAAGCTTCAGTTAGACCTTGCTACCTGTCATAACCTGCCAACCCCCAACCTGGACATTCCAGCTAATCCTAAAGAATACCTAGGGCAATATATAAGATTTCACAAAGGTTCCATGCACTAGAGTAATTTTCCAGAAACCTACAACCTCCGGATGGGTCCCTGGACCAGATAACTCCTGAAACCTAGCACAGCCTCTCCTGAACATCAGATAGTTCCCTTTCCCTACCCCATGTTCATGACAGACCCTTCCAATATGAAGAATTTTAGAATTGCCATAGGATAGCCCAAACACCCCTAAAGAGAGGGATGGAAAGACCAAAGGTGATGGTGGAGTTATACAGAGAAGATAGGATTTAACAAATGAATAAGAACGCTGAACCATTAAATGATACCTCTTTTAGTCTACAGTATTTTAGAGCAACTAGGAATCAAAACCTAAAATTGTGAAATTGTAACCCATGTTAAACTCTAAAATATGTTCTATAACTAATTGTGGTGCTGTGCTTTGAAATTTATAGCTTTTTTTGTATATATGTTATTTTTTCAAAAAAAAAACAGAAGGAAAAAAAAGTCAATCGTGATGATAAAAAAAATATTTAAGCCCTCTAGCTTCCTATATTCTGGAGCAGCTAGAAGGAAAAATATGAGAGAATCATATGGTAGCCCATGACAAACTCTGGGAGAAAGATCCCAGAGTTAGTTTTTTAATTCTTTTCTTTGTATATATGTTATACTATACAATAAAAGAAGTTAAAAAAATGCTGCTGCCAACTAAAACTATTCCTAGCAACCCTAAAGAACATCTAGGGCTCTGAGATTCTACAAAGGTTCCATGCACTATGATAACTTTCCAGAAACCTGTAATGGTTTCCTAGGCCAGTTAAGTCCTGACACCCAGAAGGGCCAGCCTCTACAGAATATCAACCAGTTCCATCCCCCTACCCCATACATTTGACAGCCCTTTGCAATATGAAAACGTTAGAACTGACTTAGCCCAAATACCCCTAAAGATTGGGATAAAGATCAAAGGAGAAGGTGGAGTTATAACAGAGAAGATAGGATTTAACAAATGAGTATGACTGCTGAATCATTATATTGATATTTCTTTTAGCCTTCAGTGTCTTGGAGCAGCTAGAAGGAAAAACTTAAAATTGTAGAAGTATGCCATATCAAACTCTGAGATCTGGTCTCTAATTGTTGTGGTGTGCTTTGAAATTTATCAATTTTTTGTATATATGTTATTTTTCATAATAAAAAATAATCCAAAGAAAATATTCATTAGCTGCATCACAGATGGAGCTACATTGGGAAATATATCTTGAGCTTTCTAGCATGGCTCCAAGCTTTGAACCCAAACATTATACAGCTCAAGAGAGGTTTGGCAGAGATACCTCCATTTATTATTCCAGGAAAAAGGGACTTCATAAATCAAAAACTATATGCTATCCTTCAACTGCTCTAAAATAATCATATTAAGCAGTCAATATTGGAGTTTTGTACCTTCAATCACCCCATCACCACAACACATTCTGAAGGACAAACTCTGAAAATGGCATAGCTTAGCAGAGGCACAATGCTCCCTGAGCTGCTCAGACACCTAATAAACAGCACTATGAACAGAAGTAGAGTTTAGAAATTTAATGGTGTTTGGATGTGAATGTGGTTAAGGACAAGGGAGGGAAACAGAAGGATTTGTTTTCACATAGTAGCAATTCAACTATGAATCTAAATCTACGGTCTCTTACTTCATTTAGATACCTGTCAGTAGAAACAGAATAATCTGCCTCAGTCTAGGTGAATACCATGAGATGTTGCTACCAGATACTGGAAATTAAACTGCAGTCAGGCTGATCTTTAAGTATATATGTGAATATATAAAAGTCAGGACTTAAGCTAGAAAAAAGGCTAAGTTTATTGTACAAATTCTTCTTGACATTTGGGTTTTAATAAAATTAAGATAAAATTCTATCCATTAGAATTAATGGAACAGATAAAGAAAGAATTAAAATCACAATAAGGTTATTTTCTTGGTCAAGGAAAAGGATGTTAGTATTAACTCAGTATGTTTTAGAAAAAAAACCACATACATTTAAATATGTGTGTTTAAAAATAAAACTCAGTAAAATTGTAAGATGGCTATGTGCCTTTATCTTTCTCTCAACAGTTCATTAAAATAATAGGAACAAACAAGGACTTTAAGATTTAAATTTAAAACTGATCAAATAATTGATAATCAAATTTCATTCAACTCTTCTAAATCACTGATAGATGTGAGGCAGACATTGCAGAGTGAAAAGGTCAATGATTTACATTCCGGACAAGAATCTTGAAGGCTTTGGATGATCCTGCTACTCTCTTTTGTTCATTTCTCTCAAGTTACATGATCTGTTTTCTGTTCCTTGAACACATTAGGGAAACTTCCAAATTGGCATATTTGCATAGGCTGCACCTTCTACTTGGAATCCTTCCCTCTAGATTTCCACACAACTCCTTCATCTTTTACGGCTCTCAAATCAAATGTCATCTTCTCAATGGGGCCTTGTTGGACCACATATATGAAATTGCCACTCCCTTCCTTTAGCAACCCTGAGGCCCTGAACTCTGTCCAATTTCTTCCATAGCACTTAGCTTGGTAAATAAATTTACTTTTCTCTTACATTTGATTATTATCATTCTTCTCCTCTTCCAGACTCCCATCACAATGTAAGCTCCACAATGGCAGGGGTTTTAATCTTTTTGATATTTGCTGAATGTACAAGTCCTTGTTTTATAGAATAAGAAGCCAATCCTTTGAAAGATCAAGTTACTTATTCAAGGTCATAAAGCTAGTTAAGTATCCTAACTCTGAAACTCCTGCTCACAATCACTATGCCAAATTTATTCTGCTTGTGATAAGCTATAAATGTAATGGCAGCAAAAGAATGAGTGTTACCCCAAGGGAGTTGAGTTTAAGTCAATAAATTACACCTGTGAGGAACACAAAGCACAATAGAAGAGTTAGAAAATACTTTGAAGCAAATGAAAATGAAAAAATAACATACCCAAACATCTGGAATGTAGCAAATACAAGGTTTATAGGAAAATTTAAGCTTTAAAAAAGATCTCAAATTAACCTGGCTAAGCACCTTATGGAACTAGGAAAAGAGTAAACCCAAAGATGGCAGAAGCAAAGAAATAATAGTTTAGAGTGGAGAGAAATGAAATCGAGGATAGAAAGACAATAGAGAAAATTTAAAAACAAAACAAAAGAATTGGTTCTTTGAAAATATTAAAATTGGCAAAACTTTATCTAGATTGAGAAAAAGAGAAGACTCAAATTACTAAAATCAGAAGTGAAAACGCAGCTTTACTATCAACTTTACAGAAATGAAAAGGATCATGAAGGAATACTACGAACAACTGAACGCCAGTAAATAGTATAGCCTAGATGAAATGAACAAATTCCTTGAGATATACAAATTTCATAAAATGAACCAAAAAGAAATAGAAAATCTGAATAGATCTGTGTCAAGTAAGGTGATTGAATTAGTCATCAAAAACCTCCCAAAAAGAAAAACTGAGGATAATTTGGCTTAGTGTTTAATACTACCAAACATTTAAAGAAAAATTAATATTAATCCTTTTCAAACTCTCCCATAAATTGAAGATGAGGGATCATTTCCTAATTCATTCTATGAGGCCAGATATAGACACTACAAAAAAAAAAAAAAAAAGACTATAGATCAATATATCTAATGAACATCGATGCAAAAATGTTCAACAAAATACTAGCAACTTGAACTCAGCAACATATTGAAAGGAGTATTAATATGACCAATTGAGAGTTATTCTAAACATGCAAGGTTGAGTCAACATAAGAAAATCAAACCATGAAATACACTATATTAATACCATATTAATGCTAATATTATTATACTAAAAAATAAAAAGGGAAAATACACAATCATTGACCTTCCATGATAAAAATTGTTAGCAAACAAAGACTATAAGGGAACGTCCACAACATGATAAAGGCCATATATGAAAACCCCACAACCTCATACTCAATGGTGAAATACTAAAAGCTTTTCCCTAAGATAAGGAAAAATACAAGGATATCTGTATTTGCCATTTCTGTTTAACATAGTACTGAAGTGATAGCAGAACAAACAGGCAAGGAAAAGAAATAAAAGGCATCTAAAATGTAAAAGGATATGGGGTAAGAAAAAGAAATAAAAGGCATCCAGATTGGAAAAGGATTAAAACTGTTATCACAAATAATATGATTTTATAACTAAAAAATTCAAAAAATTACTGTTGGATCTAATAAATCTCACAGAAGATAATAGGGGTAAATCTGCATGGACATGGATATGGCAAGGGATTGTTAAATATAAGACCCAAAGCGCAAGCAAAAATGAAAAAACAGATAAACTGGACCTTATCAAAATTAAAAACTTTTATGCATCAAAGGACATTATCAAGAAAATAGGAAGACAATCTACAGAATGGGAGAATATAGTTGCAAATCATATATATGGATAAGAGCTTAATATGTAGAATATACAAATAATTCCTACAACAACCAAAAACAAACAATCCAATTAAAAATGGACAAAGGACTTGAACAGACATTTCTCCAAAGAAAATATACAAATGGCTAATACACATATGAAAATACGTACAAGATCATTCATCACTAGGAAAATGCAAAACAAAACTACAGTGAAACATTACTTCTTGCCTGCTAGGATGGTTATCATTTAAAAAATGGAAAATAACTAACAAGTTTTGGCAAGGATGTAGAAAAATTAAAAAGCTCTCATACATTCCTGGTGGGAATGTGAATTGGTGTAGCTGCTGTGGAAAACAAGTTACAGTTCCCCAAAAAGTTAAACATAGAATTACCATATAATCTGACAATTCCGCTCCTAGATATATACCAAAAGAATCGAAGAGAGGGCTAAACAGCTGCATGTACTTTAAATAAATGTTCATAGCAGCATTATTCCTGACAGCTAAAAGGTGAAAATTTAAATGTCCATCAACAAATGAATGGATAATGAGGAATATCCATACAATTGCAATATTATTCAGCCATATAAAGGAATGAAGTTCTGATTCATGCTACCATGTGGATAAACCTTGGAAATTTACCATCACGTGAAATAAGCCAGACACTTAGCATAAGCCAAGGTTTCACTTATATGAAACATCTAGATTAGGCAAATTCATGAAGACAGACAGTAGATTTGAGGTTTCCAGAGGCTTGGAGAGGAGGAAATGGGGATATATTGCTTAATGGGTACAGAGTTTCTAGTTGGAATAATGAACAATTTGGGAAATAGATCATGTCAATGAATGCACAAAAATGTGAATGTAATTAATGCCAGTGAATTATATACTTAAAATGGTTAAAAAGGTAAATTTTATGATATATTTGACCACAATAACAAAGTACAATGCAGGAGTCAGGAGAGCAGTCCAGTTTTTATTTTGTGAATTTCTCTGAATAGTACTGATATTCACTATCGGCTGTTACATATTGCCTTGTGACCATTTCCAGGGACTCCCCATTTCAGACCACACTGTAAAGTCTGTCCCAGGCTATGTTATAATGGTGTGACAACTGTCACAAGGAATTTGGCAGAGATATTAATAGAAATAGAAAAGAGTAAGGTCCTCAATAGTTATGCTGCTCAGCTTTCTCACCTTTCCTCTGTACAAAGAGCAGGATATCTATGAGGGTGAATTCCAGTCATCAAACAATCCATAAATGGTTCTTTTTGTGCATGTAAAAATAGTACTTTTGCATTTAAAGAAAATATGGAGTGTGATTTCAAGATTAATAAATTAGGTTAACATAGCATTTATCAGAGGCTATCTAAATAATGGACACTATATTTTACATAATTTTTTAAACAATACTTTTAAAACCACAGCAATATAAATACGTCTTCCTAAGCACTTACTTGGCTGGGGTAGGGAAAATCTAATGTTATATAGATTACATTACATCTCACAGTGCTTACCAACTCCAGTGAGGTAATGTTGACTTTGCCAAGCAAAGAAAGAATTTGAAAAACAGACTTAAAAATTTAACTACAGAAAGCCCGCCTTGGATAGTAAATTGGATTTGAGAGTTTTATTTGAACAGAATAGAAATACAAATGAGAGGAAAATATAAATATTTTAATCAATGAGTACATTCTTCAAGTATATTCTTTTCTCTTATAGATAACATCATGGACTTTTCTTTTATGGATGTTCTTTAACTGCAGCCCTTCCCTCTTGTAGAACTCATTCATTCACCATGTCATTCAATAAATGTTTGTCCACATACTACCATGTAGCATGTATGCTTTTGAGCTTGATAAGGTTATGTTATACTCACAATTCCTCAGTTCACCACTTTTTTTCCCTCAGAATCGCTATCATTTATCAGCAATCTTATACAGAATATTTCCACTCCCCCAATCCATTTAATAAACTGCTATGAAATTTTCACCTACTCCAATTCCAATAACCCAGCATTCCAAAGGTGGGGTAGTGAGGGTAGAATGGTGTGGGTGAAGGAAATAAGATAGTGTCTTTTCAGGAACAATAAAATCCCAAGTAAAACCAAGTAAAAGTTTTGGTTTTTTGTAACCACTGAGTACCAAGCAATTCTAAACAATTATTGTGACGCAATACTAATCCCAGTTGGGGCGAACTGCTCCCACTGCCTCTTCACCTCTTGCTACATCACTCACAGATGCTCAATACTTCCCTTCTGTCTACCTGATGCAGTCCAAATTCCATGAGTGACAGCCCTAGAGTAATATAGGAAAGGCAGCAATCTGGCTGGAAGTGTCGCTCGGTGATTTATTTTATAGCTTCATCTGGATAGCAAGCACACTCTAGTACCTAGATTATAAACCTGTTTTGAATGACTTCATGGAGGACAATGTTGGAAAGAGGAGAATGCTAATGTGATGGTAGGGGGCTTGAGCCTGTCAAGCAAATGACTAAGCTTTCATGCCCATTCAATATTGTATATATTCCGCCAATAATTTTAATTCTTCTGTCTTGATCTTCATGGCACTTTATTTTAGTTTTTCATTACGTACTACATTGGAGCTCTTGTGATTTTGATAGAAGTGGTGAGAGCAAATATCCTTGCCTCGTTCCTGACCTTAGGAAAAAAAATGGTTCATGTTTCATTAAGTATGATAGTATGCTGTGAGTTGTAAATCTCTGCAGATGTCCTTTTTCAATTTGAGGAAGTTCTCTTCTATTTCTAGCATGCAGAGAGTTTTTAATAATGATAATGGTTTGGATTTTCTCAAAAGTTTATCAGCATCTATTGAGATGATTATGTGGATCTAAAAAACTTCTGTTTATGTAAATTATTGCATTAATTGATTTTTGAACGTTAAGCCAACCTTGTATTCCTGGGATAAATCCCAGTCAGTCATGGTGTGGTATTATATATTGCTGAATTCAACTTGCTAATATATTGCTAGGGAATTTTACTTGCCATGTGGGACGTGCTTTTCTTTTAATGTTTTGTCAGGTTTGGGAATTAGGATTATGTAAGCCTCATCAAATGAGTTGGGAAATATTTGGTCTTCTTGAGTTTTCTGAGTTTAAAGAGGACTGATATGGCTTAATTATGTTTCTGTAGAGTTCACTGGTGAAGACATCTGGGTCTGAAGTTTTCTTTGTGAAAGTTTCTTTTGTTATGATGTCAATGTGTTTAATCTATTGGAGCTACTTGGATATTTCCTTTTTTTTCTGTGTGTGTTTTATATTAATTTGTCCACTTCATTTAGAATGTCAAATTTATTAGCAACAAATTGTCCTTGGTACTGAATTATGATCTTTTAAATGAAGAATGTGCAGATATTTATTTATTTATTTATTTATTTATGAAGTTTTACAAAATCTTTTTTATATCCAATGGTGGTAATTTATGTTTTCTCTCTTTTGAATTGATTTGTCTTGCTAGCATTTCCATCAATTTTATTAATCTTTTCATAGAGTCAAATTTTGCGTTTGTTCAATTTTAGTATTGTTTGTCCTATTTCTATCTGACGAATTTCCACTCTTACTTTTTCAATTTCCTGTCTTCCATTTACCGTATAGTCTAATTTGGTTAGAAAACGTTTGGCTTCACTCTAATGCCAGGTTAGACCTTGGCAGAAAGCTAGGTAACCAGGAATCACTAGAAATCCCCAAAAAAGAAACAAATAGTAACAAGCCCCCAACAACCACAAAGCTTACATGGTATCAGTTCTGCATGGGAGAAAACAGATGAAAGAAATGGGGCATCTGACTTTTGAAATAGTTGGAAACTAGAGAACCCAAAGTACAGTGCATCCATTGGAGCTGAGAGGGGTTTTGCTGATAAAAGAGCAAGTGGTTATAAGAACTCTGCAGTGGGAACTGAAGGGACTGGAATAGTCTAGTCTCCATGAACTTGCAAAACTGAAGCCAGGCCCACTTCCAGGGCAAAGCCATACATGGAGGAGAAGCTACTGAGAGTGAATGGGTAGACTAGATGGTTACAATAGGATATACTTAAATATGGAAATTCTCATGTTAAGATGGGTTTATCATTGGCAGTGAAAAAAAAGTAAATCTTTATACAGTTCATTCAAAATGGTAATTGTTGGGCAGTGCAATGGTGGCTCAGTGGCAGAGTTCTCGCCTGCCATGCAAGAGACACAGGTTCAATTCCCAGAGCCTACCCATGCCCCAACAATATAATAATAGTAAACAACACATTTCAGGAACTTAGCTTACCAGTTCCTGAATGTTTCTTTTACATACCTTATATATATCTTTTCTAGCATAGTGTCTCAAAGCCAGGCAGTAATATTCACTAATTGCGTGAATTATTTTAAATTAATTTTATGTTTAGGAGATATTGCCGAATGTTATAGGAGTTACAGAAATCGCAAATTTTACTTGCTTTTGGTAGGGGGTTATTATGACTCCTCAAATGGACTTTTAGAAAATACCCCCAAATTCTTCTTCATTCAGGCAAAGAAAAAAAACACAATAGATCATAGTTTTTAAAATATTTGTCTCAATCAAGCATACATGCTATTTTTAAACACTGAAAAAAACTGAATACTCAAATTTATATCCAACCTACCTTCAGTGTGCTCTGAAACTGAGTCCACTGATTGTCCATAACTGAATAATCTGTAACCCGACCTACAAAATTAAAAGTCTCTGAAGCTTTTATAAGTTCTATTGATTATTCTTGGGTACAGTAAAATTTAACAACTATTAAGTACAGTAATTACTACCTCGTCCGTCACAGCAGCGACAGAATCTTTCCATCTAACTCAGTTATTCATTTCATCAAATTATTGGTAGGTGCATCACTGAACACTGAAACAAATAATCTTTATTTATGAATTGGGCCAATACTGGAATCTTTATACTACTAAGCATCTAAATATAAATTCTGGAGATAGACTGGTTTCAGCAATATTTTTTAAAAACATTTATAAAATATCTAATCGTTTGCAGCACTGTTGGTGCTTATAAGGAAAAGAAAATATATATCTTTAACTTTATATTTATGCAGTATAGCCTACCTGCTAGAAGCTTGCTCAGTTCTAAGCTGTTGGCCCTGTGAATCACCACTTTTCTAGAAGAGATGCAATGACTTCCTTCCTTAAGCTTCTACCTCTAGAGAAGGAAAGTCCACATTAATGTAACAGGCAACATTTGTAAGGTACTCATTCCACTTCAAAAATAAATAAATGAATCTGCAGCACTTTCTGCTGCATATAAATGTCATGAATTGGAGAATGCCAGGTGAATAATGTACATCATAATACTTGTTTCCATTTAAGTGTTTTGTGATACCACTTTTTATCATCTTGCTCAGCTGTCGAAAATATTCATTTGAAAAGAAAACCTTCCACATTGGTGTAACACCAGGATGCCTTTTCTTTTCCATTCCACACTGCCCGTCATTTGTCAGGCTGGTATATTTTTACAGCTCCCCTTTTCTCCTCCCCCACAAAAGGTATTTCCGAGAAACTGCTTTCCAAACTTCACCACCATAATCTCTAAGGGATGTGTAAAAAGGTAAAGTTCTGAAGCTTGCTCAAATAAAGTGATAATAGGATGAGAATACTTTTTTTTTCTGTATCTTTAGAGTGTTTAAGATGGAAGGAGGTTCCCCACATAATGCTGTTCCCAGCAACAGGTACATTTTTGAATGATTTTAAGAGGAAGCAACACAATTATAGTTCTCCTAGTTTGCAAAGGGGTATAATTTCATATTGCATCATCCTTCTTTCAGTTTCAGAACTACTTCAGTCAGAGATTGAAGCCATACCTCAAAAAAAATGCCTGTAATGTCTGTCACCATGTGAAATTAGAGCATTTCATAAATGTCATCTGAATGGCACACTATACAGTATGGTCTTACTATAATTTGCTGCAAAATTTGTATAGTAGTTATTAACAAGATGATGTTTTGACTTTATTAAAATCAAAGTTCCCACTGTAGTATTTTAAAATTATTTCCAATGTGAATAAACGCATTTGACATACCTATACTCAATGTTGTACAGAACCACATTTTGGGGGAAAGTTAACAACTTGGTTTAAGAATTTTTTTTTTTCTTTTGGTAAAGGGATAAAAATTGCTGTGAGCTTACACTTCAAAATACTTGCTTACTACAGCGTTAGTTTACCGAATCAGTGAAAACATAATTGTCAAATATATTATGAAAGAAAGGTATCCATCTGAGATTATAAAAATGTAAATTTAATCAGGTAAAAAAAGGACCTTTACAAAATGTTCAAAAGTTCTTAGGTTATGGCTTGGATAATAAGCTGACTCCTTGGTACATGCTAAGCATTAAAGCAGACACATTTCATTTCCAATACCACACAAATCTTCATTTGAGAAATATACTGGTCCCAAGAAGTTAATTTGCCTCTCAACTATATGCATTGTTATTTCCTAAAAATATAGGACTCCAAAAAAATATTTCTTCATTTAAATTAATAGGCATTGGCATAATGATCCACAAGCAAATGTGTGTTTCCTTCCTACTTTAAGGATAGTGTCTAAGTAAATATCCAGTTATGCAGTCTTCTGTGGAGTTCCTCTTAGCTTCCTTAAAGGTTTAAGTAAAACCGTCACGTCTCTAGTCTCAATTTAGGCTTGGCTTTTGAGAGAAACCTGACAACTGCTGAATTTCTGCTCTGTTCCTTTTATTACTTGTGTGATCTTGGAGCAGCTATTCATTTCCCTGAGGTACAGTATCCTCAGGGATGGGTAAATTAGTAACTCCTTCACCAACTTTGGTAAGGACTGAATTAAGTCACAAAAAATGTTGAACATAAGCTTTTGCTCATGGCAACTGCAAAATAACTAGAATCTATGAGACTCTCATAGTCTAGTTTCTGTCCTCATGCATTTTTAGCAACATGTCATCCATCTGGTCTGTCTTACATACTTCAAAATTAGTCATTCTACACATGACACCAAAAAGCAGGTGGTTGGATCGACGCGGAGGTCAACTCCCTCAGCTCACCAGCGGCTGAGACATCCCCAGTACTGGAGAACACTGAAAAGCGAAGCACGCTGGCCAGTATTTCTTCTTGATTCCTGCAGTGCACCCGCCCTTCTTATAGTTTTATAGTTATAGGAAAAGACCAGCATGTTGGTTTGTCAGGCCATAGGAGGAGCAAGGCTGGCTATATTTTGTTTCTCTGAACAACTCAGTATCATCAAAAAGCATGTACAAACAGCCATGAAATAATGACTAATATTTTTAAGCAAAATTCTTTAATTTTTTAAGCAAACTTTGATTAAATCTCTAATGTTGAAGAAATGATTTGGGATATAATTCAAATACTAAATTACTAGAAGGCTGGTGGTGTGGAAAACTTCGGAAACAATTCCATTTTAAGATGAGATTCAGGGGACAGAATAGAGTGGTCCACACCTGACCAAGAACACACATCTCTGCATATGTTCATACTCACCCCCACTTACTCCCACACACATTCACCTCCAGGTTGTTCTCTATGTCCCCCTGGATAGTGTTCCAGCTCTCTCGTTATTTAAGAGTGGGTCATACTCCGGCAGCAATGGCATGACCTAGGAACTTCTAGGAATACAGAATCTCAGGTTCCATTCCAGACCTCCTGAATCAGAATTGACATTTTAGAAAGGTACCTGGGTTACTCGCATGCAGTTGAAAAGTTTAAGAAAATGTGCTTTAGTTGACCCCCACCATATTGATTGTTGCAGCTGTGCTCCCATGGTTTACTCAGAGCTAGGTCCAAGGGCACAGCAAAGTAAGATGGGGAGACAGTAGGAGGGATGGAGAAAATGTCCAGCAAGAAAGCACTCAGCTCACATTTCTTGAATGCCTCCTATGTGAGTCAAGCCACAGGTCTGGGGACAGTCCTTTCAGTCTCTTTACTTCCTCATGCCAGCATCATCTGTGGAAGCGGCTAAGTGACTACAGCAGGTACTCTAGGAATACCAGCAAATACATGAAAGGGCAGAGTGAGCAGAGGGACAGGTTGGATCCAGATACTTAGTCCTGCCTGGGGTCAGTATAGCCTGGGATCTATAGATATCTGCCTTTCAAGAGTGGGTTCACAGACCCTTCTCCAGACACCTCAGGGTTCAACAAGATAATCATCCAGGCCTTGGGCTCTGTCTGGTTTGCCTGGACCTAAATCACACTAGATGAGGAAAGGGGAAGAGACTGCCATCGTCCCAAGCTCAAACAACTCACACACTAAGATCAAAAGAAATGAAGAAGTACAGTGGCATCCTGGGAATCTTACATTATATGGAATATAGTAATAGCCAAGTCTATCGTATGACTAATGGATTTTTATCCATGGTGCCGCCAATTTTCCCCTTCCTTGGTTCATGGACCCCTTTTGGATCTGATTAATGTCCTGAAAGCTCTCCCCCACAAAACTACATAGATACTCCTATACATACCACTTACAGGTATACCTGCCTGCCCTAAAACTCAGCCACAGGAGTCTGAGGCATCCAAGGACTTTATGTTAAAAACTCAGTAATAATAATTACTCATTATTTTCCTCCCTCCTGTGAATATTATTATTGTGCTTTGGATAGTCTCTGTGTCTTGACATTGGCATTAATATTTTTAGGATTCAGTGACTCAGAGCATTACTTCATGCCATTCTCAAATCTTGGCATTCACCTGAGGACGAATTACAATATTTCTTATGGAAGAATAAGGCAAACATGCCATATCTTATGAGATTGGATTGAGCGTCAACTGACAACTGCCAAAGGGCAAGTTCCTATCTAGAATACAGAGCACACAGCACAGTTACTCAGGCCATTTGGGGCTGGCTCAATTCCTAAGCTATTATACCAAAATGAGACTTGAACTACTGCCTAATTTCCTTGTATGCTCCCTAATATTATTATGGGTTGCAATTACATGAATTTAAAAAATGTCCTTGAATTCAATTTTACAGTTTGTAATTCTGACATTGTTGACAAGTTTTTTAGCCTGTATTCTGTTATTCCATTGAAAATGACAATAAACATTTTTAGAAATTTTCTGTAACATTATTAAGGTGAATACTTGACACAATATTTCCACATAGCAATAATCCATCCACTTTCTTTTTGTACTTGGAAAATAAAAAAAAAATCCAAATTAAGGCAAATATAAATGTGATTTATAGAAAGACAGTTTGGAGGTTTTAAATTCATAAAACAGTTCTATTATTTTATTTACCTTCATATTCTTATCTGTAGTTTTCTCTGTTATATTTCAGATTTAATGTAAGTTTTCTATTTTCTGGTTATAAAAATAATCAAAAAATCAAATTTGGAAATGAAAGTGGAAAAAAAGAAAATGGTTTAAAACAAAGAAAAATGCTAACATTTTATGGTATGTCTTTCCTTTCATGAATGTTAAGCTAGATTTCCAAACCTTGAAAAATATCAACATACAGAAGCTTCTAAAACAAAACAGAACTTTCTCTCTCCTTCTTCCTACTCCTACTTCCACTCCTGAGACTTTGAACACTCTATTTTCTCAGTTATTCAGTTAGCTACCAAGCAATAGCTACCAAGCAATCTTATTGAGGCATAATTCATACAGCCCCATGATTCACCCATATAAACTGTACAAGTCAATGGTTTTTAGTATACTCACAGAGCTGTGCAACCATAACCACAATCAATTTTACATTTTCATCACCACACAAAGAAACCTTGTACCCATCAGCAAGTCATTCCCCATTTGCACGCACTCTTGCCCCAATTCCAGCCCAAGGCAACCACTAATCTTCTTTCTGTCTCTACTGATTTGCCTATTTGGACATTTCATAGAAACGGAGTAATATAATCTATGGACTTGTGTGACTGGCTTCTTTCATTTAGCAAAATTTTCAGGGACATCCATGTCATAGCATATATAAGCACTTCACTTTCTTTTATTGCTGAACAATATTCCACTGTGTGACAATACCATACTCTACCATCTTCTCATCAGATGATGGACATTGGAATTGTTTCCATCTTTTTGCTATTATGGATAATGCTACTGTAGATGTTCACGTATACATTTTTGTGAGGATATATATTAACATTTTTCTTGGGTGTATACTTAGGAGTAAAATTATTGGGTCACACAGTAACTCTGTATTTAATTTTTAAAGGAATTACAGACTGTTTTCCAAAGCACATCAAAGCATTTTACATTCTTACCAGCAACTGAAAGTTCTAATGTCTCTCATCTTCATCAATACTCATTATCGGATTTATTTTCATTCTAGCCAACCTAGCGTGTATCTGAAGTTGCATCTCTTGTGGTTTGCATTTCCATTTCCGTAATGACTAATGATGTTGAGCATTTTTTCATGTGCTTTTTGGCCATTTATGTACTTTCTTTGGAATAATGTATATTCAGATCCTTTGCCATTTTTTAGTTGGGTTATTTGTCTTTTGTTGTTGAGTTGTACTTCTTTACATATTCTGGTTACTAGTCTCTTAGCATTTATATATTTACAAATATTTTCTTCAATTACTTGGGTTGCTTATTACTTTTATGATGGTGTTCTTTGAAACATATTTTTAAATTTTAATGAAGTTTAGCTTATAAATATTTTTATTTTGTTGCTTATACTTCTGGTGTCATTTCTAAGGAATAGTTACCTAATCAA
>PVIY010016615.1:0-51259 GCA_004026745.1 Myrmecophaga tridactyla
TGACACTTTGTCTCATTTCCCTCTTCCCCCTTTTGGTCGAGAAGGTTTTCTCAGTCCCTTGATGCTGGGTCTCAGCTCATTCTAGAGTTTTTCTAAATCCCTTGATGCTGAATCTCAGCTCATTCTGGGATTTCTGTCCCACATTGTAGGGCTCTTGTTTTGAGGAGCTGGGATGACTATCTGCTTTAGCTACAGTAGCTATTAGAAATGGACACATTTCTTTTGCTTTATATTTTAGTACTGGGGTACTTGAACATCATGGTACTGTTCTGGCTTTCCCTGTCATGTCAAAGTTGTTGAGGACTACTTCAATCAGAGAGCATCAGTAGTACACACACAATGTGTGTGGAGGGTGCTCTGACCTCATTGGACACCCAAAATAACAAAAGCCCCCATCTCTCCATGCTGGGAAGGACCTGGGCCGCTGGAGGCAAAGAGATGAATTTGAATAGTTTGACAGGTTCCTGCTCAGTGCCTCTGATATATTGGGGGAGGAAGAGTGGTGACAAGAAGAGGACAGAGGCCAGGGTCAAGTTCGCCAGCTGGCCCCGAGCCATCGTTGGCCATCTGAACTGAGGCAGTCAAACTGGAGGAAGGAGTAGTGAGAATACAGGAAAATGATGCCTGATCCTAACCAGGTGGAGACATCTGTGCAAGGCCACTCCATTTTCTTTTCTTGGGTGGTAGGAGGAGATAGAAATGGTTTCCACATGAGAATAGGATTTCCTGATTAGCAGCTGCTAATTAGGGACCATGTGGTGAGAGTTTTCCACATTATCCTCGCCAGGGTGTGGATGAGAGCCAGGCTGGCTTTGCAGTCACAGTCACAGAACCTGGAGGGGTCCAGGAGCAGGGATTAGATAGCCTCAGCTCAAACCCAACAGTGCCACTTGCTAGCCTCTCTGTGTTTTTAGTTCCTCAGTTGTCAGTTGGACTATTAATAGACCCCTGCTTGGGAGATAAATGCCATATAAGCCCAGTCAAGCAGACTGCTTGGTACCTGGGCAGGAGAGCTCTATTAATACTAGTGAGGAATGCTTCTGATGCCAGCGCCTGTCCATGCTGATCCTTGGATTGGGGTGAGCTCCCTCGTCCCCTGCCTTTTATTGGATGAGGGACACATCCCAAATGTAAAAGTCTCAAGCCCAGCTTTAAGGACCTCTGTTACCTGTTTCACTTCCCTACCCCCTCACCCACCCCCCGCCAACTTCTCACATCTTAGGACCCCTAGAACTCTCTGTTCATCCTTAGCTTCAAACAGAAGAAAAGAAAGTAAGATTTGAAGTTAGAAAACCCAAGTACAACAGCCTAGCATGTGAAGGAGTGAGTTGCAATCTTCAGGGCCAGTATAGCTTCCCACCTCCCTGGCAACTCATTGGGGTTTCTTTGCAGTTACATCTCCTTGTGGATCCAAAATGGCACCACCCATCTCAATCTCTTGCATCATTTACCAGGTTGGGCCTCAAATTCTTGTTTGTTTCCAAAATTAAAAAAAAAAAATCCATTATCAAGGGATGAGATTTGTCATTATTGAGGATCATATTTTATGGGCTCTGTTGGAGATTTTAGAATTAAAAAAAGGTTTGAAAAAAATGGTTTGAGCAATTACAACATCGTCAGAGTAAGTATTGTCTTATGGGATGTCTTTAGAGAGGATCTTACTGACTTGTGTAGGTGAATTTTTGTGGTTTGTAAGGAATTATTTATAGTATAGTCATGCCCTGTGGTAATGGAGTGCTGCTGTCTATAGCTGCTGGCAGACTTGGAAGAGAAATGCCAGTGGCTGCCCAAGAGCTCTGATGGGGAGTGAGAGGACCTTTGGTCATAACCCCTTCGACTTTCTAGCTATGTGTGATTGGACAGCTGCCTAATGTCTCTGGGCCTTAATTTCCTCACATTAAAAGTGGGGATAATAATGTCTGTCCTGCTTCCTTAACAAGGCTTTTGAGGATGAGCAAATGTAATTATGGCTATGAAAGCACTTTCACTACTTTTAAATATAGACATAGCAAATCATTTCAGTCGCAGTACAATTAACTGTGACCTTGGACAAGTCTTTTAGTCTCTGGACCTGTAAAATGGACATGATAATACAGTTCTGTCAGCTTCACAGTGCTGTTGTAAGGATGAAATGAATTAACCCACGTGGTCGTGCTTTGTAAACATGCATGTGCTTGGTACACATCAGTTAGTCATCAGTCCTTCCCAGGGACATGTCAGGCATTATTATTACTTGAAGTGGGCTTCATGAAAAAGCTGGGATTTGAGCTGGATGTGGAAGGATGATTAGAAAGTTGGAGATGAGGCAAAGAAACAGAGAAAATTTCTACGAAATCTTAATGGCCTTTTTCAGTTCTCTCAGCTGCCTCTGGTTGGCCATGACTAACATGTCCCCCCCAAATCCTCCCCTCTCCTGGCTCTTAGGATGCTGCATGGACCACACCCTCCTGGCCCAGCCCCTCTGCTCCGTTTTCCCTCCTCCTCTTTGCTCTGCCCGTTTGCTTAAGGGGCCCATTAATCTCCTATTCCCACTGTCAGTCATCTTTGTCTCTTGCCACCTTTTCTTGCTTTTTCTTACTCACCATTGACTCTCCTCCCCCACCCCCGTTCCCTTCCTTTCTTTCATTTGTAAACCACATCCCATACTTAATTCTCTTCAGACAGTGTGGGCTACTACATAGTGTAATACCCCCGTTTATATCATGAAACTGCAGTTTGGATCCAAATGTTCTTAGTGAGATATTTTCACAATCCACATGGCAGAAATCCTTTCTGGGTTTTGCTTTCAGTACATGCTACCTTTCACTCTTTACTTTCTTATCCTTTATTATTTCTCTATTTCTGTAATTTTTTTAATTGGACTAGCTTGAGTCAGACAGACCTGGTATGGGTATGGTTCTACTACCTGCTGTGCAGCTTTGGGCAAATTACTTAATTTCACTACACCTCAATTTCCCTATCAAAAAAAAAACCAGGGAAATAATGGTACCTACCTCATAGGATTTTATGAGGATTAACTAAGAAAATCAATGTGAAATGCTTAGCAGAGAGCAGGGTATTTTGGCGCTCTGCTGCAGGTTTTGTTTTTTTTTTAAGTTCTCCTTAGCTTCATTTCTCCTTCCTTCTGCTAGTTCCTCCTTTTTGTTTTATTTCTCTTATTGCCCCCCTTCCTTTCTTCTCCCTCTATTTTATCTCTTTTTTTTTCCCCTTCACTGGCTATGGTATGCAACTGATATTAAAATATTGGTTCTATTTAAATAGTGTCATGTTTTCCAATCTTAATTCGAGAAAGCATCTCTTCATGCCTTTAAATTGATCTCTTCACATAGATTTTCTTATACACCCCGCCAGCTCCCCGCGGGGCCCCCCTGGCTAGTGTCCCACCGGCGATAAAGCTCCCTGCCTTTATCCAGCCTGCAGACCTCAGAGCCCTTAATGCTGAAACATTGTTCCATTGTGTACATTTTCTAACAACTGTAAACTTTCCAGACAAATTATGTTTCTATGATTTCCTTAGAGTCCTGGGCCACTTCACAGAGGTCTGTAGAATAAATTAACTCCAGACTTATAAAAGTCAGCTGCCAGAGCTGAGTAAATGTTTAAAGCCCAAGACCACAGCTCATTAAGCTCACCCCGCACACGCCCCCGCAGCGGCCGGAGGTTTCTTCCCGCCCCTCTCGCGTCCTGTCCCTCTCCCCTCCCCCCACACTCTCCCCCCTCTTCCTCCTCGGAACCAGGATGTTTTTCCTTGCCTTTTTATTGTTTCGCTAACCTGGCGGGTCTCCTTTGGTGGAGCCCTGCCACCGAGCTTCCTCTCGGGGTGTGAGCAAACGTACAATGACAACACGGGAGGCGGGGAGAGCAGCGCCCCTCGCCCCGGGCCTCGCCCCTCGCATCCAGCAACGCCGGGGGCTGCCGGCTTCGGCTTCTTTCTAAAAACTGCCCCTTTGCCAAAGAGCCTCTTCAAGCAGTTCTGCTGCCTGTTTAGTTTTCAAAGGGCAAGAGGAACAAAGAAAATGGAGGCAATGAGATAGCGCTCCCCGGTCCCCCTTCGTCCCCCAAACCTTGTAGTCCTGCACGCAGAGAGCCTTGTTTACTTAATTAACTGAATTGGAATCTCCTGATCTTAGACCCTAAGGCTTTTCCTCCAGCCTCCCCCCGCCCCCTCCCCTTTTTAACCTATAGAGTTATTTTTAAACCCAAGAGCTTGAGGTCATATTAAGGTCCTGCATCTTCCACTCCGGGAGGGGCTGCACCCCGCCTTAGCTCCCCAGAGGCGGCTGGGGCAAGGCTGTTTCTGTAACCTGACCCAGATTCGGGGGCTTCGGGTCAGGCCCCTCCCGGCGGGGTCAGCGGCTCAGCCCTGCAGCTCTGCCCTTCCCCCGCGAGAATGCTCAGCTGAATCAAAGCCCAGCGCTCACAGGGAGGAGAGGATCTTAGGTGCCTCGCACACTTTCTACCTTTTATCCCCAGAGGCTGTTACAGGGGAGTGTTTTTAAAAATCAGATTGTCGAATCTCAGGTCTGAACACTCCTCAACGTGTATAATTTTTCTTAGGGCTGCTCCTTTCAGGGTAAGAACAAGGAAGGAAGGAAGCGAAAACTCCCCAAGAGCCCTGGACAATCCAGATTGAGGGCTGACTCTTTGTTCACACACACTCATTTGGCTCCCAAACGTTCTCCACCCAAAATCATTACATCCGCAGCAGCGTTTCAAAACACTGGTCCGGAGTGGCAGAGCTGAGAGTAGGCGGCTGCCGTTCTGGTGAGGTCCGCAGCCCCACGACCCCGAGGTTCCTGCCTGTCCAAAAATATCCCACCGCTGGCCGGTCGGGCCTGAAATCCCCTCATTTGGGGGATTCCTCAGAGCTACGGCAGTGAGACAGAGGCTGCTGGAGGAGGGCGGGCAGGCAACGGAAGCCGAGGGTGGGTTTCTAATCTCCTACGTCTTCCAACCCCCCAGAGCTGCATTCTCTGCCTCTTGGGGTCCCTTCCCACACCCCACCGGCATTGCATTGTAGTTATTTATTTACACGGTTCAGCTCTCAACATAAGTTCCTTGAGGCAGATTCCATATCTGATTCATCCTTGTCACCCTTACTGTGTCTTGTGGCTGATGCTCAGTAAATATCATTGATTTGATAAATGCCACTCACTGGCAGTACTGGGAATTTGAAACTGGTACTTTTCCCTTTCGGGGCCTCCTGAGAGTCAAAACAGTACGTTGCTATGCTCCCTAAGGGTGGTGATCACCTTTGGAGAGGAATGAGGACTTCAAAGACAACCCAGCAGATTTCCCAACTTTGGCTAGAAGGAATGATGCAAAGCAGTTATGGATGCTAGCTAGTAAAGTATATCACGCTCCATAAATCAGTTTAGGAAAAGCTGGCAAAGTGTCTCTGTTCTCAGTCCTTGCTGGTTTTTATTTAGGTCTAGTCAATTAGGCAAAGACACCAGCCAAGGAACTCAAGAGCTGAACTCTTCTCTGCCATTTATTTCCTGGGTTACCCTGGGCAGGGAAACTCACCGCAGAGCCTCAGCTTTGTCTTCTGTAAAGTAGGGTAATTATTCCTCTCCTGTGTGCCACTCAGCATATAAGGATCTGCTTGGCAGGTTGTAAAAGTGTGGGATTTTGTATTTTTCCCTAATTTGATATCTGAGAATAGAAGCATAATTTAATTCTCCGGAAAAGTATTTGTGAACGATGTTCTGCTCCTCTTGCAGTTTGCAGCCATCCATTATACTAAAAGGGGAATTCAGAGAAGGGGGGTTTAAAAATTTCTTTTCTCGTTTCCCTGTTTCAGCAATTGGATTTTAGGAAACTCTTTTAAAATGGTCCCTAAATCCCCGTATTGTAAGCAGAAGAATCCATTGTAAGATTATACGACAATGTATATGTACAAGGTACCAGAGCTCACAGCTTTGCAAGAGCATTTCTCAAGTTGAGGATCCCGGGAAAATTCTGAGAGGGAGACAGGAATGAGGAATTTTGCAGCTGGTGACCAGTGTCTTAAGGTTACAAAACGTTTCCTCATCAACCTTAACCCTAGCAATCTGAATTGCATCTCACATCTACTAAGTGGGGAATTCTGAATTCCTTCTCCCATCTACTGGGGAAGGCTGGGGACTTTGATGAACTGGGGTATGATGGAACAACCAGCAGACTTGGAATTAGGAGACGTGGGTTCAAATTGTGTCCCTGCTGCTGTTTAGTACTACTTAGTTTCCTCATGTACCTTATGGGCATGATAATACCTACTTGATAGGGTTGTCATGAGTATTAAATGGACAAGGATGTGAAAACTCTTAGCACTTGGTAAGCACTGAATAAACATTAGTGAAATTTAAATCTAAATGGAGAGAAATAGATATAAAGGACTCCGTGCCCCTGAAACACAAGCATAGCTGGCAGATCTTGACATACAGCCTCAGTACAGCCGCTGACTGTACACCGTGTGAGGATGGGATGGGCCCTCCGGGAGGAAATTACCTCTTAGGGATGACACCACACGCTCCTGTACACTCCCACTCCACTGCTCAGAAACAATACAAGTTGAAAAACCCCCAATCATTGGGGGCGGTGGTGACAAGTTGACTCTGTAGCAGCTGCAAATTAGGAAATCCTATTCCCGGGCTGTGCTAGCATCCCTGATGATGCTGGTTCACAAACAGATGTTTTGTAACATTAAGGCACTGTAGAAGTGGAACTTGTCAACTTAGAAAGGAAAAAAAAAACCCAGTAAACCAGGCAAAGCAATAAACTCTCTTGTTAATTTAATCTCCAGTCATTGTGCCAGGGAAAGTGATGGCCAGGCACAGAGGGAAGGATGATATTTCTAGCTCAAAAGAGAATCTGAGAAACTAGGACATTTAAATTCCATTGTGAGCCTGGTTGATGTGGCTCAGTTGCCAGGGTATGTGGATGTGGTTTAAGTAATAGTCTCAGCCCATTTGAGGGGAGCACTGTAAGCATCCGGTGAGCCTCCAGGGATCCCCCTCTCTGCCCCCAGAGGATGCCCTGGGATGCGTGATGGGACGCAGCCTCTTCTCTTCCCCGTCAGGCCCAGGCTCAGCAGTTTGCAGCATTCTTCTCCTTTCATTTTTCTCCAAGGCCAAATTCTCCTTTCCACCAAGAGTGACAACAGGTTCCCTGATACCTTTCCCTGTATGTAGTAGGTCTCTGTTGAATCCTGCCTACTTCACTTCAAATTACTCTCTTATGCAGCGTTTACACAGGTGCTGAACAGGGAGCCATGCCATAAACAAAATTTAACCTCCATAGCCTTAAATAACCCAGTGCTTTGAAAATGATTAGCCTTTGGACTTTAATACTTATTTTAACATTTGACCCATCCTTCTCCCTGAGATACAGTATGGAAGAGTGTAAAATACCTGGATGCCCACAATCAGACCTTGAGTGTCAGTGGGGGTGGGCTGGGGGTAATACCTGCCCCAGCCTGAGGGGTTTGTTTGGAAGGAAGAGTTTGTAGGCTCTAAAAGGAATAGAGGAATCCAGAGTTAAACAGAGGGCATTGGAATACCATTCTTTTGGACCTCTGGGCCGGGGACATGAGGGGTTTGTCATGCTGGAGGTGGTCCTGGGTCTCACCCGGGACCCCTGAAGTTCTCTCTGTACCTCCTGAGGGAGACCTCCTGGGGCAGAGCTTAGAGTGAGCTGCAAGTTGCTTCTCTAGCCGCTCAGTCAACCTCAATCTTTTTTTTTTTTTTAATTTTTTAGTATTTTTTAAAAAAATACAACAAACGCAAACATCTTAACTTATGATCATTCCATTCTATATATATAATCACTAATTCACAATCTCATCACATAGTTGCATATTCATCGTCATGATCATTTCTTAGAACATTTGCATCAATTCAGAAAAAAATAGAAAGACAACAGAAAAAAATTCATACATATCGTAACCCTTACCTGTTCCTTTCATTGATCACTAGCATTTCAATCTAAATTTATTTTAACATTTGTTCTTCCTGTTTATTTATTTTTATTCCATATGTTTTACTCGTCTGTTGATAAGGTAGATAAAAGGAGCATCAGACACAAGGTTTTCACAAACACACAATCACATTGTGAAAGCTATATCATTATACAATCGTCTTCAAGAAACATGGCTCCTGGAACACAGCTCTACATTTTCAGGCAGTTCCCTCCAGCCTCTCCATTACATCCTGACTAACAAGGTGATGTCTGTTTAGTCTGTAAGAATAACCTCCAGGATAACCTCTCGACTCTGGAATCTCTCAGCCATTTACACTTTATTTTGTCTTTTTGCACTCTTCCCCCACTTTGGTTGAGAAGGTTTTCTCAATCCCTTGATGCTGAGTCTCAGCTCATTCTAGAATTCCTGTCCCACTTTACCAGGAAGGTCCAAACCCCTGGGAGTCACATCCCACGTAGACAGGGGGCAGGGCAGTGAGTTTACTTGTTGTGTTGGCTAGAGACAGAGGCCACATCTGAGCAACAAAAGAGGTTCTCTTTTTGGGGGTGATTCTGAGGCCTAATTTGAAGTAGGCTTGACGTATCCTTTGTGGAGTTAAGTTTCATATGAACAAACCCCAAGATTGGGGACTCAGTCTATTGCTTTGGTTGTCCCCACTGCTTGTGAGAATATCAAGAATTCAACTTGGGGAAGTTGAATTTTCCCCCTTTCTCACCATTCCCCTAAGGGGACTTCGCAAATACTTTTTTATTCACTGCTGGAATCACTCTGGGATTTATCGGGGCATCACTCTGGATAAACCAATAAAATCTCGTGCCCTACTCAAGGTTCCATGTACTTATGGTGTTCAATTAAGCTGCCTACATAAGTTATATTAGGAACTGCACTAGTCAAAATATAAATTTTGTACCAAATAAACATTTTTTGGTTTAGTCTCACACATAAGGTAATATTTTAAAATATTAATTACCATCTATTTTCAACACCCTGCAGTAATGACATTCCTTTGTTCTTCCTCCTACAAAAACATTTTTTAAATTTGTACATTTAGCCACTATCATTATACACTCTAGGCATTCCTAGATTATACCATCTCAGTCTTTATCATCTATCTTTCTTTCTGATTTCATTTGTGCCCCCAGCCCTCCTCCCTCTATCATTCTCACATTCAGCTTCATTCAGTGTTTTAACATAATTGTATTACAGCTAGGTAGTATTGTGCTATCCATTTCTGAGTTTTTACAATCAGTCCTGTTGCACAGGCTGTATCCCTTCAGCTCCAATTACCCAATGTCTTATCCTATTTCTATCTCCTATTGGTCTCTGTTACCCATGAAGTTCTCCAAGTTTATTCACTAATGTCAGTTCGTATCAGTGAGACCATGCAGTATTTGTCCTTTTGTTTCTAGCTAATCTCACTCAGCATAATGCCCTTAAGGTCCATCCATGTTGTTACATACTTCATAACTTTATTCTGTCTTACAGCTGCATAATATTCCATCATATGTATATACCACAGTTGGTTTAGCCACTGATCTGTTGATGGACATTTTGGCTATTTCCATCTCTTTGCAATTGTAAATAATGCTGCTATAAAAATTGGTGTGCAAATATCCATTTGTGTCCTTGCCCTCATGTCCTCTGAGTAGATACCTAACAATAGTATTGCCGGGTCATATGGCAATTCTATATTTAGCTTCCTGAGGAACTGCCAAACTGCCTTCCACAGAGGTTGTACCATTTGACATTCCCACCAACAGTGGATAAGTGTGCCTTTTTCTCCACATCCTCTCCAGCACTTGTCATTTTCTGTTTTATTGATAATGACCATTCTGGTGGGTGTGAGATGATATCTCATTGTGGTTTTGATTTGCATTTCCCTAATAGCCAGGGAAGCTGAGCATCTTTTTATGTGCCTTTTGGCCATTTGTATTTCCTCTTCTGAGAAGTGTCTCTTCAAGTCTTTTGCGCATTTTGTAGTTGGGTTGTCTGTCTTTTTGTTGTTGAGTTGAACAATCTATATATTCTGATACTAAACCTTTATCTGATATATCGTTTCCAAATATTGTCTCCCATTGTGTAGGCTGTCTTTTTACTTTCTTGATGAAGTTCTTTGATGCACAAAACTGCTTAATTTTGAGGAGTTCTCATTTATTTATTTATTTCTTCAATGCTCGTCCTTTGTGTGTTAGGTCTAGGAAACCACCTCCTATTGTAAGACTTATAAGATATTTCCCTGCATTTTCTTCTAACAGTTTTATGGTCTTAGATCTAATTATTAGGTCTTTGATCCATTTTGAGTTAATTTTTGTATAGGGTGTGAGATATGGATCCTCCTTCATTTTTTTTGCATATGGATATCCAGTTCTCTAGGCACCATTTATTGAAGAGACTGTTCTGTCCCAGATGAGTTGGCTTGACTGCCTTATGAAAGATCAGTTTTCCGTAGATGAGAGGGTCTATATCTGAACACTCTATTCTATTCCATTGGTCAGTGTACCTATCTTTATGCCAGTACCATGCTGTTTTGACCACTGTAGCTTCATAATATGCCTTAAAGTCAGGTAGCATGAGACCTCCGACTTCATCTTTTTTTTCTCAGGATACTTTTAGCTATTCGGGGCACCCTGTCCTTCCAGATAAATTTGGTTATTCGTTTTTCTATTTCTGAAAAGTAAGTTTTTGGGATTTTAATTGGTATTGCATTGAATCTGTAAATTGATTTAGGTAGAATTGACATCTTAACTATATTTAGCCTTCCAAACCATGAACATGGTATGCCCTTCCATCTATTTAGGTCTTCTGTGATTTCTTTTGACAATTTCTTGTAGTTTTCTTTGTATAGGTCTTTTGCCTCTTTAGTTAAGTTTATTCCTAAATATTTTATTCTTTTGATTGCAATTGTAAATGGAATTTTTTTCTTCTTTTCCCCCTCAAATTGTTCATTACTAGTGTATAGAAACATTACAGATTTTTGAGTGTTGCTCTTGTATCCTGCCACTTTGCTGTACTCATTTATTAGCTCTAGCAGCCTCAATCATTTAATGAGAGCAGACTCCTAACTTCTGAGAGTGTCCAGGAGCTTGAATGTACAGGGTCTTTCACCTCTGGTACCAGCTTAGATCCGGAATTGGGTGTCTGAGCCATGATTGATTAGCAATGCGTGCCAAGGTCATCCCCAAATCTTTTTGTTAAAAGTTGATAAACCTAAATCTGCTTACTATCTGTAACTTATTGTACTCACTATGTACCAACTAGTGTTCTAAGATCTTACATAGATTAGTCTTCACAACAACCCAGTGAGCTGGGTACTGTAACCATCCGTATTTTACAGAAGCAAGGTACAGAGAAATTGTGTATCTTGCCTGAGATGAAAGAGCATGTAAGCAGTGGAGCCAATAGTATAAAACCAGACAATGACTTTAACTACTGCCTCTCTTACCAAGTACTGAATTTCTATACCCACACTTGGAGCTGGAAAGAGGTTCTTTTCTTTCGAGATGAGAGGACCTTTATATAGAGTACAGAAATTTACAACTTTTTAAAATATTGCCTTCTGTGTTGCCCATACCCAGTGGGGAAGAAAAGGAAAGATCCTTAGATAAAGAGAGACATTAAAGGTTATGGCTTCACCAGTCCAGGCAGCTGTGTTCCCCACTGGCTGAGAAGTGGGATGGAGGTGTTACCACAGACCAGCCAGCCTCCAGGAGCAGCAGGGCCCAGCCATGGCAGTGCAGACCTGGGGAGTGTCTTGCCTCTAGCTGCTCTGGAGAGGTGGTCCTGGCACTGATCAAAGGATCAACCCACAGGCTACGGCTGCAGCTTGCACAGGGCGGTTAGGCATCGAAGGGCCAAGAGGCCCAGGCACAACTAACTCACCAGTCTTTCAGAGGCACTCACATTCTTATGTTTCAGAAACCTCATTGAAGCCAAGTTTGATACACCGTATTATTGTCAAGTTGCATGAGCCAACCTTATATTTAAGGCCTATGGGCTTCACCTACTTTAGGGGGCAGTCTAAGAACCGAAAGAAAGCTCATAAAGCGGTATCTTCAGGTTTCCAGAAATTGTCATGGGTACTCCTTACCAAGATACCAAACTTTTTTGTTCTTTTTCTTAGAACATACATTTTTTTTTTTACTAGCCATGTTTTTAATATCATGGAATAATGTGGTACATACCATTTTTAAAAATTCCTGTTTTTACCGACCAGTACAGGATGAGCACAATACATATCTAAAACTGTGTCTATATTTTGGTCATTCCTTTAAAATTTTGTTGTCTTAAATTAATTTAACCAGCTTCCTATTGCAGAAATTTAGGTTGTTTCCAATTTCATTATTACAAGCAATGCTGAGATAAACTTCCTTACACATAAAACTTTACACATTTCCTTAATAATTTCCTTAGAATTAATTCCCAAAATGGAATTCCTAGGTCAAAGATATGCCTATTTTTTAAGGCTATTGTTACGGACTGCCTAGTTTTTCACCAAAAGACCCTGTAATAACATTCTTACTAGCATTGTGTAAGTGTCCATACAATGGACCTCAAATATTCTCAGCTTTTAAATCTTTGTCAATTTGATAGACAATTAGTAAAGTATTAAACTTTTTTTCTAGTTTGAGTTTGCATGTCTTTGCTTTTCAACATTACCTTCATATATTTATTCTCCTCTTGTATCTTTTCTTTTGTCAATTGCACATTTATGTTCTTTGTCCATGAGATGTACATTTTAGGGATTTGAAAAGATTCTTCATAAATTAAGGATGCAAAACACTTATTATTCTGTATTGTACATATTCCCCTGGTTTATTCTCCAGCTTTTAAAATTTAGTTATTTTTACCAAACTTACACATAGTTTAAAGATCAAGTAGTCTCTATAAGGCTATTGTAAAAACCCTGACCATCCTCCCACCGTCATTTTCTCCCCAGAGTCAACCATTTTCAACCTTTTTAACGGATTCTTTTAGTAATTACGCCCATATCTCTAAATAACATGTTTATATTGCTACTTATTGATTTTTGTTGGTTTATTTTTTGCTTTAGGCAATAGGCATTGATTTCTCTGTATGGAAATTTTATATTATTCCCAACCTCTGCCAGGTTGGAAATTCTATTTCTATTATTTAGGGTCTGTTTGAGAAACTTTAAAATGCATTTTAAAAATTAAATTATTTATTTGTTAAATGCATTTTTAACAAAACTCAGTTATTCTGATCATTGCTCTCTGGACTTATACACTATTGTTATCCAAGATTTGTTGTATTAACCCCTTAAGTTTGGAATTATATTTGTTAACTTTTGAAGTCAGTATTTCTTTAGACTTATGCACATATTTACCATTTTCTTTACTCATTATTTTTTTGCCTTTCATATCTTTTATCTGGGACTGTTTTTCTTTTGCATGAAATAAACCCTTTATAATATTCTTTGGTGACGATGGTTGATAAACTTGGTTTTAACTAAAAATGCTTTTGTTTTAAAAGATGGCCTCCAGATGTTTTTGAAAGACAATTTTGTTGAGTATACAATTCTATTGCCTATTTTTTCTCAGCACATTGAAAATATTTACTGTCTTTTGGCTTCAGTTGTTGCAGTCGAGAAATCAGCTGTTGGACTATTATCTTCTGTGGATGATTTGTCATTTTTTCTTTCTGTTCCTTTTTTCTTTCTTTTTTGGTAAAATACCCTCTAGTTGATTTTAAGACCGTATCTTTGTCTTGGGTTTTCTGCAGTTTCACAATAATGTAGGTGTAGATTTCTTTTCATTTAGTTTCCATAGGTATTCACTGAGCTTCCTTAGTCTGAGAATTTGTACTTATCATCAGTTCTGGAAAAAATTTCAGCCATTATCTTTCTGAATATTGCCACTCCTCCATTTTCTCTCTTTTGCTAGAACTCCAGTTAGATGTGTGTTGGTCCTTCTCACTCTATTTTCCTTGTCTTTTAAAACCTCTTTTATATACTTGACATGTCCTTGTCTCTCACTGCTCTGTTCTGGGTATTCTCTTGTCTTCTATTAATTCTTAAATCTTCAGTCATGTCTAATCTACTGTTGAGTTTCTTAATTTCACTTATATTTTTTCATTTCTAGACTTTCCATTTGAGTTTCTTTCAATACTCTTGCCCATTATTTACAGTTTCCTTTTCTCATTTTCAGTTTCCTCATTTCTTTTAATGTAGTCTTATGTTTATTTTATATTCTTTGATAATTCCATTGTTTGAAGTTTTTGCCTGCCTAATTTTGCTCTCTCTTGTTTCTCTCACTTTTGCTCATAGGTACCTTGTTTCCTTGTATATTTTGTGATTCTTGGCTGTCTCTTTTATTAGCCTTAGAATTTTATCAGTAACTGATAAAATTTTGTTGAAGGTATGTTCATTTAGAGAGGATGTGCATTTGTTTCTGCTAGGTGCCTGGAGGCACTGTGTACCAGGACCACTCCTCTCCCTATCCCCCCACCCTGCCAGCCCCAGTTATTAACATGATGTTTCTCTATATATTTATATTTGAGATATATTTCACATACCATAAACTTTAAACTTCTAGAGTACATAGTTCAGTGGTTTTTAATATAGTCACTTGATTCAGGATCACTTTAATTACATAATCAGCTTTATGTTCAGATTACACTGGTTATATGAATTTGTACTGCACACCCACACAAAGGCTAACAAATTCTTGGACAAGATTATATTTTGCCTTGCACCTAAAGCCAAGATTGAAGGGCGAGGTTTTCTTGCCCTTCAGGTTTTCAGGGCAAATTTGTTTTTATTCATCTTACATCCAAGGACTCTTTTGGGTCCCAGCTTTATGCAGGAATTTCTTTTATACTCCTTCTTTGAGAGTTTTGGTTCCCGTCTCCTCCATCCTTATGACCATCAGAACAGAAATTCAAGATCACAAAGCTTGAGCAGTTGCTACCAGAACAGCTGCCAGCTTCAGAGTTAGCTCACCTCTCTGAATTCCTACTCCTAGTTCACTGTTGGCCTCTAAAGATTTCATTCTTTACTTACTTGACAGCTCAGCAGTCATTCACAAATACTTTTGAAAGTATTTTATTTAGCATTTTAAATTGTTTTCAGTGGCAGGGTTGTTCAAGATACTACATGACGATTGTTTACCTTTTAATTTTGTTTATGGTGTGCATTTTTTCTCTCTTAACATCTTTAGTCATCACTCTAGGAAGAGAGCATGGTTCAGTGTTAGGTCTGCATGTGGACATTCTTTTTCTCTTAGAATTTGTAGTAGGATTCCCTGAGATGACTCTGGGGTCCGGGACTTCTATGCCTTGTTGTTTTTTGAAGAAGGGGACAATTGCCATTTCTAGGCCAGGTCACACTTACCAATGGCTAAGACTCACATTTCTCCTAAGGCTTTAATAGAGCTAAATTCCATTTACTTCCCTTTGTTCATGGCTTTAGGGCATGGGGTTGGAGTCCTTTCTGCCTCCACACAATCACTTTTTTCTGGCTTCCTTTGGGAATCATTTCTCTCCTTGTGCCCAGTGAACCAAGAGGGAAGAGTAGTCCTCAAAATGTTTTCATCTTCTCAGGTTGAAGAGCCTTTGCAGCTCAAAAAGGAAGATCAAAGAGAGTATGACCTATGGGTCACTCCTGTCCATGACCTCAGGGATTCAAGTTAAACTTATGGACTTTGTGATACCCCTAGAAACTTCCCTCCCCATCCCACATTTAGCTGGGTGTGGGATTTGCATATCTGGAGCTGGACCTCAGAGGTGCAGTGCCTGGACAACTTCCCTCCTCCTCCAGGAAGTTTCTGTTAATGATCACCTACAGTAAGCAGAATATGAGACATCAACAACAGTAATAATCGAGGGGTCTGAGGAGGAAATGATTCATTTAGGAAAATTTTTAAAATCACTTATTAAAAGTTTTTCCAATCACCTGTTCCCCCCAGAACAGGTGAGCTACTGCCTCTGTTGGACCAGAGTGGGGAAAATATTGAGGACGACTCATCTAGAACTACACTCTCCAGTTTGTTAGCCACCAGCCACATTTGGTTACTGAGCTGTTCAACCATGTGTAATCTGAATTGTAAAATACATACTGGATTTTGAAGATTTTATACAAAAAAAAAAAAAAAAGAAAGAAAAAGAATGTGCAGTGTCACAATAATTTTTATATTGATTACATTTTGAAATAATATTTTGGATATGTTTGATTAAATGAAATATTTTTTGAAATTAATTTCAGCTGTTTGTGCTTATGTTTAAAAATGTAGCTACTAGAAAATTTAAAGTTACATATATGGCTTGCATTTGTGTATATATATATATATCTCTTATGTATGATATATCTAGATAGATACATATATCTATGCAGACAACATTAGTCTAGAAGATAACTTGTTCCTTTTAAGAGTGTTCGTGATATTTGGAATCGAACTGTAGGTTTTGCCTTCAGCTTCTACTTGTCAGATGGTTTGCCATTTTTGCCTTACTTATGTAGATAGAAGTGACTTCATTCATTTCTGAGGAAATTTCTCAATAGTGTCCACAACCCTGGTTCCTAGGCAGAAAGTGAAATATTCCCAAATGGGGAAAATAAAATTGAGTTGTTCAAAGAGCCCTGTAATCAGTGATAACTTCAAATGGTCCTGCCCTCATCATTGCTCCCTAGAAACTCGTTAAACTCAGTGACCCCAAGTTAGGACGTGTATTTCATATTTATTTCTATTTTAGTTTAGATGTACAAGGAGAGGAAAGTGCTCTCAGAATGCTGTTTATTTTGGTGTTATTGTTCAGAAGTCTGGCACACCAAGCAGCAGCCCAGCTTTGCCTTCTGAGCTATGGCTGGGCTGGGTTCAAACTTCTCCAAAGGGACGGGGCAGCTTTTTCAGGTAGTACTTGGGCATCCTACCCATCTTTCTGATTCTGAACCCCCTGCCTTGACAAATAACACTCGATACCACGGTGCTAGTTTAATCCTTAGAATGTTTGTAACTAGTGCCCTCTTTGCCATCTTCTTGGAAGTCATGGGAGTAAAATTATTGTTTAAATACGTATTTGACTAATATAAATAAATTCTTGATATGTATACTTAATGTAACAGTACATACTTATAAGAAACATTTTCTCAGCACCCCTAAACTGGTTATAAGGGGACACAGGAGGATTTGCTCCAGCACTTAAAAAAATGTTTTTTTTAATATTAGAGAAGTTACAGGATTACAGAAAAATCATGGAAAAAATGCACTTCCCTATACCAACCTTTACACACACAGTTTTCCCTATTATTAATTCTTTCATTAGTTACAATTGATAAAAGAATATTATAATTACCCCATTGAAATAGTACATAGTTTAAGCTAGGATTCACTGCATTGTACAGAACTGTTTTTTCTCTTTTTCTTTTTTTAACTTTTATTCTAGTAACATACATATAACTTAAAAATTCCCCTTTCAATACATTCAACTATATAATTCAGAATGGTGTTAATTACATTCACAATATTGTGCTACTGTCATCAGCATCCATTACCTAAAATTTCCACCATGACAAACATAAATTATGTACCCATTAGGCTTTAACTCCAAATTCCTTGCCCCAAATTACCCTGATCCCTCGTAACCTTAATTCTTCTTCCTTGACGCTAGGAATTTGCTTTTTCTAAATATTTTATATCAGTAAGATCAAGCAGTATTTGTCTTTTAGTGTCCGGTTTATTTCATTCAACATAATGTTTTCAAGGTTCATCCATGTCATTCCTTTTTATGGCTGAATAATATTCCATTGAATGTATCATTTTGTTTATCCATTCATTGATTGATGGACACTTGGGCTGCTTTTGTCTTTTGGCAGTTCTGAATAATGGTGCTGTGGAAATATTTGAGTCTCTGCTTTCAATTCTTTGGGGTACATGGCTAGAGTAGAATGCAAGATCATACGGTAATTCTATTCTTAACTTTCTGAGGAACCACCAAACTGTTATCCATAGTGGCTGCGACCACTTTACATTCCCATCAACAATGATTGCTCTTATTTTTCTACATCCTCTCCAACACTTCTTATTTTCTGTTTTTTTTTTTTAATAGTAGCCATTAGTGGCATGAAATGGTATCTCATTGTGGTTTTGATTTACATTTCCCTAATGGCAGTGACATTGAGCATTTTTTCTTTTACTTTTGGCCATTTGTGTATCTTTTTTGGAAAAATATCTATTGCCCATTTGTAAATTGGGTTGTTTGTCTTTGTTTCTGAGTTGTAGCATTTCTTTATGTATTCTGGATATTACACCCTTATCAGATATGTGGTTTACAGATGTTCTCTTCCATTCTGAAAGTTTTCTTTTTATTTTCATGATGAAACCTTCTGACACACAAAAATTTTTAATTTTGATGACCTCCCATTAATCTGTTTTTTCTTTTGTTTCTCATGCTTTTGGTGTAAAGTCTAAGAAATCATTGCCTTACACGAGGCCCTGAAGTTGCTCCTTTGTGTTTTCTTCTAGGAGTTTTATAATTTTGATTCTTAAACTTAGGTCTTTGATTCATTTTGAGTGAATTTTCATGTATGGTGTGAAGTATGAGTTTACCTTTATTCTTTTGCATGTGTCTATCTAGTTTTCTAAGCACCATTTGTTAAAGAGACTGTTCCTTCCACATTGAGCGGGAAAAATCAGTTGACCATTTTTCCCTGAGTAAATAAGGCTGTGTCTGGGGAGGTGCTGAGACACCCTTGAGGAACAGGAGGCCAGGCTTTCCTGAGGCTTTGCCTGTGGTCCCCTGGTTATGGCACTTCGCTTGTGGCCCTGGGAGTTGTCAGTTTGCAGAAACCCCACGTTTGGGTTCATAGCCCTCTCAACCGGTTCCAAACCAGCAGTGAAGCCTGAAGTGGACCCTCTGGAAAATGAAGCTGTTGCCCCAAAATTCACCAAACGGAATCCCCGGAATCTGGAGCTCTGAGCTGTAGCCAGGAAAGAGTGGGGTTGGCAGACGGTGTGGCCCTCCCGTGAGTTCTAGCACAGGTTACGCGTTATAAGGACGCAACATCATATTGAAGCATTTGTTGAGCATTGAAGTGGCCAGGTTGTGGTTTCAGAATCCACTTGTGAATGAGGTATAAAATAGCATCTTTATAGGACTAGAAATATGGTGGCTTGTGAGAATATAGGAAGAGTGCTGGCAGAGATGCTTAGAGGCAGGGACTGACTTCATAGTCTACCAGCCAACTCCTCGGGAGGCAACCTCAGACTTGATGAAGCAACTACAAAGACAGAAGGTGATATGGTACTACAGGAACCTCATCGAATCTGTGAATAAAATAGAAACATTAATTGTTTTGAACTTGTATAAAACTTTCAGCCATTGCATTCATCAAAAGAGAGCATCTGGAAGAACCATCAGCGTGGACATTTTTTTATGACTATATGGTAACAGTAGAATATTGTTTATAGTAAAAAATCCCCCTTTGTGTTATTGTTATTTTAATCAAGGGCCCCTCTCTTGGACCTGAGAAATATATTTCAGTAAAGTAGTCACCAATTACAGTTAACTTTTGAAAGACACATTGACAGTTGTTTACAAATTTAACATAAAGGCCTGTTATGAAAAAAAAAACAAACAATTGGCTATGGATGTGAGAGTTTATTTTCTGAGCTGTTCTTTTTTTTTATTTTTTTATTTTTTTTTTCTGAGCTGTTCTTGCGTTGGTGTAGGTAGTTTGTGTGTTTCTAGGAATTTGTCCATTTCATCTGGATCATCTAACTTTTTGGCAGACATTTGTTCATTATATCCTGTTAGAATCTTTCTAAAAATTTCTGTGGGGTTGTGGTAATGTCCCCTCTTTCATGTCTGATTTTAGTTACTTGCATTCTCACTCTTTTTCTTTGTCAGTCTAGCTAAAGATTTTTCAATTTCAACCAAAAGAACAAACTTTTGGTTTTGTCAATTCTATTGTTTTTTTGTCCCTCTATTTCATTTACCTCTAGACTAATCTTTGTTGTTTCTTTCCTTCTGTTCACTTTGGGTTTAGCTTACTCTTCTTTTTCTATATCCTCTAGCTGTGAGGTTTGGTCTCTGATTTGAAACCTTTCTTCTTAAATGTAAGCATATAGAGCTATAAATTCCCCTTTAGCACTGCATTTGCTGCATTCCATAAGTTTTGGTATGTTTTGTGTTTTTGTTTTAATTTACCTCAAGATATTTCCTAACTTCTTTGACCCATTGACTGTTTAAGAGTACATTATTTAATATCCACATATTTGTGAACTTTCCGGCTATCCCTTTTTTGTTGATTATAGCTTCACTCCCTTGTGGTCAGAGAAGATATGCTATATCTCAGTATTTGGATTTGCTGAGACCTAGCATATAGTCTGTCCTGGAGAATGATCCACATGCACTCACAGAAGAATGTGTATTCTGCTGCTGTTGGATGAAGTGGTCTACATATGTCTGTTAGGTCTAGTTGGTTTATAGTATTCAAGTCTCCAATTTTCTTATTGATCTTCTGTATAGATGCTCTATCCATTACTGAAAGCAGCACATTAAAGGCTCCTACTATTAATATAGAACCACCTGTTTGTCCCTTCAAATCTGTCAATATTTGCTTCATATATTTTGAGATTCTGTTGTTTGGCACATGCATGGTTATAATTATTATGTCTTATTGTTGAAGTTATCCCTTTACTAGTATATAATGTACTTCTTTGTCCTTCATAAAACTTTTTGGTTTAAGGTCTACTTTATCTAATATTAGTATAGTTACCCCAGCTCTCGTTTGGTTACCATTTGAATGGTATACTTTTTTCAACTCTTTCACTCAACCCACTTGTGTCCTTGAATTTAAGGTGATTCTCTTGCAAACAGCTTATGGTTAGGTTATGCTTTTATATCCATTCTTCCACTTTCTACCTTTTGACTGGAGAGTTTAATCCATTTACATTTAAGGCATCTACTGATAATGTAGGACTTTCTTCTCCCTTTTTGCTATTTGGTTTTTGTAAGTCTTATACCTTTTTTGCGCCTCAATTCTTCCATTAATACCTAGTTTTATATTTAGCTGATTTTTAATTTTGTAACATTTTGAGTCCCTTCTCCTTTTTTCTGAGTATCTTTTTCATATATTTTTCTTTGCTGTTTCTATGGAGCTTAAATAAATCTGTAACAATCATGTTTCATGTGATAACAGCTTAACTTCAGTAGATATATCTTGTTGCTATTTCTGTCTGTTCCCCCACCTTTTTGTCATACTTCTTAGAAATTATATCTTTATACATTGTATGTCCAAAGCCATAGTTATCATTACTTTTTATGCACTTGAATTTTAGATATGTATGTAAAGTTACATACCAAAAATATTATATAATCTTGCTGGCATTTATAATCCATATTGTTACTGTTACCAGAGGTCTTTATTTCTTTATGCCTCTTCAGTCCACTGTCCTTTCAGTCTATAAAATTCTCTTTAGCTTTGTTTGTATGACAGGTCTAGTGGTAACAAAGTCCCTGTGCTTTGGTTTATTGGGGAATGTTGTAATCTCTCCATCACTTTTAAAACACAGTCTCGCTGAATATAAAATTCTTGGTTGGCAATTGTTTTCTATCAGTATTGAAATATTCTGTCTTATTGGGCCTCCTTTGTACATAACATATCACTTTTCTCTTCAGAACCCTCTCTTTGTCCTTGGCATTTGATTGGTTGACTACTCTATGTCTAGGAGTTATTCGCTTCAGTTTTATCCTGTTTGGGGTTTATTGGGCTTTCTGAATGTGCATATTCATGTCTTTTGTTGTATTTAAAAGTTTTCTGTCATCATTTCTTTGTATTACTTCTGCCCCTTTCTCTCTTTCTTCTCCTTTTGGGATTCTTATAATGCATTGTATTGGTGTGCTTGACAGTGCACCACAGGTCTCAGGTTCTGTTGCTTTTGTAAAAAAAATTATTTTTCTCTTTCAACTCTCAGGCCAAATCATTTCAGTTGTCTTGTCTTTTAGTTAACTGATTCTTTCTTCTGCTATATCTAATCTAATTCTCTTGAATCCCTCTAGAGAACTTTTCATTTCAGTTATTGTGGCCTTCAGCCTCTAGCATTTCTGTTTGATTCCTTTTTAAATTATTGATCTCTTTATTGCAGTTCCCATAATCTTTAGTCATTGTTTTCCTGGTATCCTTTACTTCTTTTTCTGTGTTTTTCTTTATCTCTTTGAGCATATTGAAGATCATTTAAAAAAAAATCTTTGCCTTGTTTTGTCAATGTCTGTGTGGTTTTTTTTTTTTAATTGATGGACTGGGGTTTTATTTTTTTTGGAATGGGCCATCGTTTTCTGTGTCTTTGTTTTATAATCTTTTATTGCACACTGTACATTTTAGTATTTTAATGTGTTAAGTCTGGGATTTAGTCTCTGAGTTTATCTATTCCTTAAGTTTTTGCCCAGCTGGTGATAGTACAGAGATTTTCCTTGAGTGCCAGGAGCTAACATAAACAAACCAGCCAACCAACACAAAAAAACATCTTTCACACTCGTTGCAGATTTGCCCTGCTTTGGCTGGTGCTCTCCTTCAGAGTTTAGCCTTCCTATTAAGACGATGAGCCTGAAGTGAATGTGAAGTACAGGGTCCTCTCTGTCTTTTCTGAACCCGCATTTTGTCTGGGCTTTTGCTTTCTGGTGGCTTTAGGAATTCCCTTTTTAATTCAGATACCTCCTGTATGTCCTATGAAATAACCTTTCTCTCGCTTCCTCCTGGTGCTCTATTGTATTACTTTAGATAGATAATCCTTTACCCCAGGACTCGTTGACTTAATTGTTTCTTATATTGCTTTCTCTGTGAGCTAGCTGCTTCTGCCAGCAGGGCAAGTTCTGGGAGGGCAAGCCAGAGAGGAGTTTCCTGGTTCTGGTTCTCAGGCTGCTACTTGATGGATTTTCACTGACATACAGTCACCCCAGAGTGTGGCTCTACTCCCTCCAGGACGGGACAGGAACCCTCAATGGGATCACACTGTGCTGAGGAGGGTTGTGGAAGGGATTACCAAAGGTACCTGGAAATTCTTCTACTGTTTTTTTAATTAGTTATTAATTTATCTATCTATCTATCTATTTATTTTTGGGAGGACGTGCAGGGTCTAGGAAAGGAAGCAAACCCAGTGGGAATTCTACCACTGAGATATCCTTACTCCACCCTTTCCTACTGTTTTTAATGCTCCATTTCCCTTTAAATGTATACTATAAGAATAAAGATTTTTGTTAATCATTGTAAGTTGTATTCACTTGCCTTCAAATACACCACACCACAGTCCATCTACGAGCAATGGAAACCAATGGCAGTTCGTGCTTGCACAGTCCATGACTTAGGGCGAAACTCCCTTCAATGTACAGGAAGATCCTGCTCAGCTCCGGCAAGCAGGGACTGGGGATTACACCTCATTTCTGATAATTTAGTGCTGCATTTTCCTGATTCATCACTTGCCCAGGTACTGCAATCCTTTAATTGATTTCTGTCCTTTCAGTCTATAGGATTCCCTATAGCTTTGTTTGTATGACAGGTCTAGTGGTAACAAAGTCCCTGTGCTTTGTTTTATCGGGGAATGCCGTAATCTCTCCATCACTTTTAAAACACAGTCTTGCTGGATATAAAATTCTTGGTTGCCAATTGTTTTCTATCAGTATTGAAATATTCTGTCTTATTGGGCCTCCCTTGTACATAACGTATTGCTTTTCTCTTCCATCTTTTGAGGAAGATGGCTCTGCCAGTTTTTGCTAGTTATTCAAATATTCCATGGGGAATAGCACCCTTGAGTGTCTTATGCTGCCATAGGGGTTGTCTGACAGCCTCCTTTAGTGTTTTAGCGTGATTTGGATAAGGTACATGACCTTCCTGCATCTCCTTTGCCTCATATGTAAAATGGGGATAATAAGAGAATTTCTGACTTTGTGCTAGGAACAGATGCATTAATGCAGGAAAAGTGCGTAGTACAGTGTTTGCATATATATAGTACACATTCAATACGTTTGCTATTATTAGTAATTTTTTTTACAAAAATGGATAATATTCTAAATTCTATTTTGAAGCCTCTGTTTTATTTTTATTTTTTTCTTTTTTATTTGTTGTTGAAGCCTCTGCTTTAATTCAGTGATGCCTCTAGAACAATTTTCTTTATCCTTCTGTAACATCATTTTTAATGACCACATACTACCCTTTCATGTGGATATACTGAAACTGATGTAATTGATCTCCTGCGGCAGGGAGATCAATTTTTTTTGGCTATTTCTTCTTTTTTTTTTCTTATTGTAAAAATGCTGCATTGAAAATCCATGCAGTTATTCTTGAGTGTTTTCTCAGGATAAATTCAATGAAAATGAAATGATTGCATCAAAAGTATTTGCATTACTAAGGCTTTAGTAATATTGCCATATCCTTCACATGTTCTACCAGAATTGCCTGTCCCACCTCCTGCCTACCGCATAAGTGCCAGGATTGCGTGCTGCCAGCTTCCACCCTCCTACAACCCTAGAAAGGCCGTTCACAACCTTGGCTCTCATGAAGTGCTTCTTCCCTTCGCTCGGACTTGAATTTCCTCCCCCATGCCCCTTTCTGGGCTTGCCCACGTGCTACAAGATCCAGGTGCTTTTTCCTGAGCCCCATGTTTATCTCTTTCCATCATTTGTATCATTTATTCCACTCATCTTGAAATTTAATCCTATACTGTATTGTGGCTTCATCATTTCTTCCACTGGACTGTAAGAATAATTAATGAGGGAATAAAAGAAAGGTGAAATTATTCTACTTGAATCCACTTCTTTCCTGGTATATCTGCTCATGATATCTTCTTTGAAGATTTCTTTTTAGAAGCCAGCAAGCTCTCACTGATCCCTTTTCTTATTGTTTTAGCTGCCGTGAGGAACCATTGGCCAGAAAATAGCACTGAACCCCACACAGAAAACATCACCTTTTATCAAGATCAAGTGAGCCCTTCAGCACTGGCTGCCAAAGAAGGTGTTATGATTCAGACCCCCAGAAACAGCCATGCTTCTTCCCATGCTCCAGAAGACTTTACTCCACTAACTGGAACAGCAGATGATAGAGGAAGAAATGACTCTCTAAGTGGAACAAATTTCACCATTTCCCCTATCAGGCACTCACCTGAGATAGCCACAGAGCTGACTTCCCAGAGCAACACCTCAGGTGAGATTTTGCAATGACGCTCATTTTATCATGAATGTCTAGTCATGGAAAACAAAATCTCCCAATTCCTCCACTCCATCCTGAACCACTGTGCCCATCTAAGGGTCCTGAGCTGGGGTAGATCAGACCTGTGGCTTAGGCTCCATTAGTGACAGCCTGTGGATGATTGAATTGTAAATATGGACCAGGTAAGGAAGCTGATTAGCTGAGAGGCCTGCCCAATCCCATGGAATCTCTGATCCATGACCAGTGTGAATCCAGATCTCATCCAGGGATCCTACCACAGTCTACGACCTCAAAAGTACCGGTTCTGGTGGATGGGAGGCTCAGAAAGACAGCCAGGCTTCAGTTTTGTTTGTTGTTGTTGTGGCCCATGTTGTTATTCGTGCTAATATCTGCCAGCTGGGTGGTTTGCCATTTTTAGCAGGGTATCAAGAAGAAGTTGGGGCTTAATGAGCAAAACCTGGTTGAGGAAGGGAGCACAAAAAAATTAGCATCAGTTAGGTACCTACCATATACCAACAGATCTGTTCTTTCAGCCAGCTGTGAGATCAGATTATTCTCATTTTCGGAACTTGAAAACTGAAGCTCAGAGAAGTTAATTAACCCACCTGTGCAGGTCAAACAGCTAACAGGTTTCAGAGATGGAATTTGAGCCTAAGTCTGTGTATCTGAGTGAGGTGAAAAGGGTGTCTGATGAGTTGGAAACTCAGAGAATGTGAGTGAATACACAGAGGAGAGAGAGAAGTGTGGCCTTTGTGTGGGGCAGCAAGGCCAGCAGTCTCCCTTAGGGGAGGGTGTGGGGCACCCCCTGAGGAGAGGAGCAGGTGTGTGGATGGGGTCAAGGACAGTCGTGGAGGACATTGAAGATCTGGCTGTGGAGATGTAACATGGTGGGCAGATTCATGAACAAGGGAGTGATGTGATTCAAGTAATTTAGGCTGGGATTCTCCAGGCAGGCACGTACAGGCTGTCTGGGAAAGGGAATTTGGAGTCAGTGGGACCACCCAGGCACGGGGTGCTGGGATACGGCCTTGTGGCAGCAGCAATGGAGAGGAAGGGGTTGGTGAAGAGATTTCACAAAAGAAAATTGATAGGACTTAGTAAGGGCCTGCATGATTCATGCCCTCGTGACAGGAGGTCTAGGTAGGGGTGGGGAGGCTCTCATTCTGTAAAGAATACACAGGAAAGTATTTTGTGTTCCATCCTCAAATGATGGAAACAGAGCTTAGAAACTCTGCACAGGATGCTATCTCATTTCATTGGTCATCCAGCTATTAGGAATTTTGTTTATGTTGAATTCATGTAAACCCTGGGACCAGCTTCATGGAAGGTGGATGATAAGGTATGATGATCAGACATTGATCTCTGATTCTGTATCATTTGATACTTATTCAGTAATCCCTTTTTCGGATAATATTGCCACAAAATGCAAAGTCTTTGGTTTTGTGATCTAAAAATGGTCTGTGTCCTGGTATGTGACCTCTCCTTCAGGAGTTCATTTTTCATAGAATGAATAATTGCCACTAATTTCTTCTTACTGCTGCACGTGTTATAGAGATTCAAGTTGATCCCACTAACGATTTGGGTGTCTGCTGGTGGAATTTAATTGTTGCTGTCTGGTTTCAGCCTTGGAAGGTCTTCACCTGCCATCCAGCAGTTCAGAGTCAGAAGAAGGACTTGCCCCTTCTCACAGGGAGAATGGAGCATCCTGGGGCTCACCGGTGAGGGCGGAGGGGCTGCCAGAAGGGACTGTGCACACCCAAGTGGCTGCCACATCTTTCCCACCCCAGTCCCCTCTTCCTCCTTTGGCCGTGGGAGAGCAGACCACGCTCTCCAGGGAGAGAGATTCCTCAGAACCCGGGCTCTTCTCTCTGCATTTTTCCAGGACAGCAACCTCCTCCCCTCCCTCAGACCATCCTTCACGTGAGTATTTGTATCCCTAGCTTACCCCTGAAATCATTCAACATATAAACAAATCTGTGTAGCTAGTGAGCTATGTCCCTGAAACAGGCTAGGGAGAAAAGAGATTAAGCAAAGGCCAATACTGTAATGCCAAGTATTGGGGTGGAAGAACCACCTGCATGATTTATCGCATTATTGACGTTCATCTTAAAAATATGTTTTCTTTAGCTGAATAAGGAGGAAAATAATAGTTGATCTGGTGGCTACTCTAGGTCTTTCTGTCCACCAACATCCTGCCCAGCCCAACATACACACATATACCTACACAGCAAAGACTGGGTGTTATTGGTGTGTGCTCTTACACGAGAGCTGTGTGTTAGAATGAAATGGTGAGCATTGTAGCTTTGATTAAGAATTAGACTTTTATTTTTTCTTCATTACTGCACAAGATTTCTTCAATTGCAAAGGAAAATATGGACATGTTTTTTTCTAGGTACCCTCTTGAAAATAAAATATCTAATGCAGGTGTTTGCAGGCTTAACATTAGGAACTGCAGCTGTAGCATTCTCTTCTCTCTCTCTGCCAATCCAGTTCCAACTCATCATTTATGTCTCAGCTTAGGTATACTATTTCCATGAAGCCTTTCGCAACCCCTCTGATCCCCAGTGATTTAAAGACTCTGCTAATAAACCTTGTGATATTAGGTTATCTAATGCCTTATCTGTCCGGGTAGGTTGTAATGTTCTCTAGCACACAGCCGTGTCCGTACTTCCCGTATGTTTCCCACCATCTGAGAACAAGGTGCAGTTGATGAGTAAATGGGATGAGCGTTGGCAGTTGAGCTCATAGGGCACATCCAGCCATGGGACCAAGAGAGTGTTAGAAACCCTGTCCTTCTTTCCTCTTCTCTGGAATTTTATTCAGAGTCTGTGTGAGCTATTTGTGTTTTCATCCTCATGCCACAGGGACCCGAACAGAGTGGGTTGGAAATATCTTAGGAAATAGAGGTTAGGGTGCATTCAAGATTGCCATTTCAAAATTTTTGTAGGTCAGAGGTTTTTACAAGTATTTTGCAAGACTAGGAGTTTGAGTTTATGTCATCAAGACCAAAAGTGAACCCAGAGGTCCTTTTTGTAATGCCTATTTATAAAGCAGCCAATTCCTCTTCCGAATACCCTATATAGAGTTTCTTGCTGACTGGGTATAGATATAATTTATGACTCATGTTTTTAGGAGATTGCTTTTTAAGATTATTCATATATATTGGTTGGATGGGATAAAAGCTATGATCCTTTCCAGCTCCAAAGTTCTGTGGCTTAGTGATTTACAACCAACTTTGCTAAATAGTGGAAAGAAAGAATTTTCTAGGAAGCTACACTTTGATTCTGGTCAGGGCCATTTAATATTTATAATTTAAATCTAACTTACTTCTGTGGTATATTTGAAAAGCAGCCTATGTCTCCAACTTTACTGGGTTTTACTGTATGTTCACCTCTATTTTTCAACAGCAGAAACATAATTGGCCCTTACACTCTTTAAGCATCGGTCATTTTCAAACCTTATACTTTTATTTGGAGAGTTCCAGCAGTTCTTTCATATTCCTTGAATCTTTTACTGGGCATTTATCTTCTTTCTTAGTGAACTGTGTTCTGTTCTACACAAAGTCCTGCCTCCCCCTTAGATCCTTGGAAAGGACTTTAAATTAAGTGGGGGTATAGCCAAAGATCCAGGACTATCTGAATCCAGGGTCACCTCCTCGCTATGGGGACTCCCGAGGAGGTGACGTGCACAGGGAACCGAAACTACATGGAAAAGAGAGTGCTGCTTCATTTTTAACCTGCTAATTACCTACACAGAGCTCTGGTATACCTCCTGCCTCCCCTGAATTCTAAATCTTTTTGTTACTACCCTTTTCTGACTGCATGATATGGAACTCTCAGCACATGGCCTAGAGTGCTGGGAGAGCGCCGGCAGGACTTGCCAAAGGCAGACCCGGAGCTGACCTGACCCAGCCAGTCAGCTCTAAGGAAGAACGGAAGCAGAGAGCGAGTGTAGGGCATTGCTGGCTTGTGCCTTTGACACTTGGCTGCTCCATGCACTAGTAAACGTGACCCCGAGAACGTCCTAGCACTTCGGCCATCCTAGCACTTCGGTTCCTCTCTTGATGTGTGATAGCCTGGCCCGAGGAGGATGGTATTAAGAAACAAGTTCTCTATCTGTAATAGGAAGAGGTTAGACCAGATGCTCTTCTAGTTTCAGCATCTGTTATTTCAAACACACTCAGCCTTTGTATTCAGGCCTCCTCTGACCTCCTCACTCTGCTATACAGAAACATGCAAAACCTCTCCTGAGGTTGGGGTAGCCAGGAGTTGCCTGCTTTCCAACAGTAAATCATATGCCTTACAGGTTTAAGGTAGGTAAGGGTCAGACAATTACAACACTGTTTTTTTTTTTATTTTTGTTTTACATGGGCAGGCACCATGAATCCGGCATGGCAGGTGAAAACTCTGCCTGCTGAGCCACTGCGGCCCACCCTACAACACATTTTTAAAGAGGGATTGGAAACTATTTGAAATTATTATTGTTTTTCTGTTTACATCTTTCTATACTTTCCAAATTTTCTATAATGAGAATTGTGCTATTTGATCATTTGGGGGAAAAAGTAAATAAAGCAGTGAACAGGAAAAAAGCTCTCTTTCGAAGGAGGAAAGAGATATGTGAATGTTGAATTGTATGAGAGTGGCTGCAATTGAGCACTAAATTTAGTACTGAGCTTCCTGGAAACCAGGGCACAAAGGGAAACCGGGTGGGGCCTGCGATTGTTCTCATAAAGTAGGCAGACAATTTCGACCATAGGCATAGGTGGTTTGTGGGCAGTAGGGTCTAAGAGGACTGTTTATATAAGGAACATGGAGGCTTATAATGGAAAATGCCCTCACTTGCTATTTGTTGGAAATTACGCTAAAGTGCTTTAAAAGGTGATATCTTTTATAGATCCTCAAAAGAAGCTGAGGGTGTATTAATGGATCTCAACTCATGAAAGTATTTCTGAGAGTAGCTGAGCCAATGTGGTCCAGGTAAATTGCTTTGTGGTGACTTCACTTGGAAAAGAGAGAGAGCATTAAAAAACTCAGAAGACTGTAGATTTAAATTATTCGTAAATGTCAGATGCTTTAGCTATACTTTTGGCAAGTTCTGGATAGTAGTAAAGTCAAAATTGAGCATTCTGATACATACCTAAGGTTCCAGTGCTTTGGGTTATGATAGGAGAGTGGCCCATATGCTCTTACCAGATAAGCAGGCAATCTTTCTGCCTTCTTTTTTAAAGATTAGAGAATTTGGCTTGTTTCCACTCCTCAGTGGATGATGTTCTCATTTTTGAAAGGTGCTTCAAAGATAGAAATGGTTAAGGAAGGCCAGTTATTAAAGATCAATAATGTTGGCTTCATGATTAGAAACGTGGCAAATTTCCCCTTAGATTTATTTATTTAGTAGTCACTTACTTACTAGTATAAGTAGTGATTGTTGATGAATTTGACCAAACATTTACTCCTTTTATTAAGAGGCACCAACTCTACAGAAGTATTCACAACCATTCCATAGCTTTACGGTGAGGATTAAATGAGATTATATATATGAAGTACTTTGTGCAATGCCTGGCACGTCTCAATGGGTCAATGAATAGCAGCTTTTAATAAAGATGGTAATGGTGAGATGATGAAGCAGTGTTCTACAGAGTCCTCAGGGTCAAGGAAAACATAGCCATTTTTTCCTTTTGTGACTTTCAGCATTTGTAATTTTGTGAGTGTATTTCCATGGTCACTGATTTGATAAAATCACTGGAGGTGGACAGACCTCTGAACAATTCTGGCTAAGTCCAACAGAGCTGCCACTGTGTTGTGATGAGAACCTTGAATGAATGAAATTATGCCGTATATTGGGAATAAAAATGTTTTGAAAAGACATCCAGCAGTCTAATAAGGCTGTAACTTGATTAGATATTGAAGATAATTCTAATGCAGTTAGGCCTGAGAAGCAAATAGGTTGAGTGAGGATTTAGGGTATATCTCTATTATGCTATCCTTTTTTTTTTAATGCTAAAGAGTTTTGTTTGTTTTGCTTTGTTTTGTTTTTTGCTTTTAAGTAGGGATAGGTTTAGGTAATTCGGGACTGTACTTTTGTAATCAAGTCTTTCTGTTCCTTATTCAGTTACTAGATTATGATAGCCTGCATTTTTATGTTGTTCTCATTGAGGTCTGTTGGCCAGAGTTGTAGGCTGTGTTTAGGTATAAAAGTGAGAGGAACCCTTTTGTTTCTTGTACTGTCTCTCTTTCTAACTGCATATAGGCTTGGTCTTCAAGAAAGTTTATAATGACAATTTTCCTTCTTCCCTTTTCTGGGTCATAATTAACAGCTCAAAGCCTTTCATTATATAGGTATAGAGTGCTTTTTAATTATTTTTCTCCTAAAAATAAAAAAAAAAACAAAACCCAATTTTGCCTTTGAATCTTGCCTCCCATGTTTCTGCTTACTTACCTGAGCTTTCCTGCAGCTTATTCCTGGTTTAGGAACTCAGTGTCCTTTAGAATATTCACCCATTGGGAAGTCAGTTCTCAGGGTGTTCTTTGTGGAAGGGAACCATCAGCAAGCCACCCGTACTTCTTCATAGCAGACTACGCATTTTGACCAGTGGTACATTATCTAATTCTTATGGCTTTTGACAATTATTCAAAAGCTGCCATCTATTTCATTAGGTATAGAAGAATTGTTTCTAGCCTGGAGCCCTTGATCTCCTAGAGGTCTACTGGATAGTTTGTAGAGTTGAGAGCTGGTGTCCAGAGCCTAATGAGGCAAAGTAAATAATGAGGCCTGTTTGCTTTGGGATGGAATTTAATCAAATTAATGGAAGTAACAATGAGTATCTCCTGCTGATCAGAGGTTCTGTTACTTAATAAATTCAGTTTGATTGATAGTCTTTCAAAACATAAGGTTTAGAGTGTCCATGAGGTGGGGAAAAATAAAGAGCTCTTGATGTTGACAGGGCTGGGAATTATTGTTCTAGGCCAGCAGTGCCCCAAATGTGTCCTGCAGAGCCCTAGGCCTCCTCAGGGGTGACCTGCGGCCTTGGCATCTGGAGATCGCCCCACTTTTGTTCATTTTATGTGTTGAGTTTTGATGTATAATAGTATTTGAACAAAAAGGTTACACTGTTAAAACAACAGAAACCTGTACCTTATCATAATGGCCTGTCCTTTTAAGCTATAATGTAGAACTCAGACATTTCCCCTTTCTCTATAAAAACCAAGGCAAAGAACGCATAGAGTCTTTTTCCTGTCTACCAACTAGGGTGAGCACAAGCTTTTCATTAAAACAAATGACTTCACTGCTTCAATGGGAATTAGAGCTAGCAAGGAGAGACTGAATGAGTGTGTCCTAATGGCACTTGTGTGTGTAAGCATATATGGAAGTTTGTATCTGTATTAGGTCTACAGGCCCTCGATCTGTCTACCAAAATGTAACATTTTTATCTAGATGCATCCCTGATTTTATCAAACCCTTGAGTTTTGAAGCATTTTTTTTTTCTGTTTTAGCTTCTGAAAGTATGAAGGCACTGGACAACTCCACATATCTCAGTAGCCCCTCGATCAGTCAGACACAGGATGGGCATGTTGCTTCCACATTCACTGATGGTGGCCCAAGGATGCTCCATTCTTTACCTGTCAGTGTGGGACCTAGAAACGAGACAAGCAGCTTCCCTGGGGACTCTGAAAATGCCACCACTTCAGCATTAGTCCACTCTTCACCGTCTACAGAGGGATTGAAAAGAAACAATAGACTAATCGAGAATCCAGGGGATGAGGAATTCACTGAGCCATCCACAGAAAATGGATTTGGACTTACATCCTCTGAGATCTCAATGGGATTTTGGCAAAATGATTCCCCAAGTAAGTGTTTGATCTTTATTTGGGTTGTTATGGACATGTTTTAAAGAGTTGGATTTTCTTAAGGGGTTACTTCAAGACCATTTACAATCTGTGAAGAAAAGTTTTTCTTATATGCCACCAGCAACGTTGTCAGTCGTGTACTAGTCAGGGTTCTCTAGAGAAACAGAACCAACAGAAGATAGCTGTAAATAAGAAATTTTATAGTGTCTCAGGTAGCTGTGAGGATACATGTGCCCAAATTCTGCTCTTTGACTGGATTAAATCCAGCTGATTAGATTCTCTCATTGTGGAAGACACTCCCTTAGTTGATTGTAGATGTAATCATCCAGATGCAATCAGCTGACTGAGGATTTAATAAACCAACCTTAGGGTTTATTAACCAGCCATGAAATGTCCTTGCAGCAACAGTTAGGCCAGTGCTTGCTTGGCCAAACAACTGGGCACGATCACCTGGCCAAGTTGACACGTGAACCTAACCATCACACCTCATGATTACCTTTTGATTTTCATCCTTCTGAGAACATTGTCAGACAGGTGTCATTCCTTCCACTTTTTCATAGATGAAGAAACTAAGGCTCAGAGGAGTCAAATGTTAAGTGTGTGGCCATCTAGCTCTTTATGTGGAGTCAAGACCTCAGCCTCAGGGCTCTTATTGATTTTATCTTCTTTTCAATCTACAGCGTCGTGGTTGGCACTCTCTAAAAGTTGCTGCCACTATTTTGTGTACAGATTATCTTCACAGATAAGATGTACAGATATAAATATATTTCCCAAATTCCTACTCCCTGTGGTTGCTTTGGAATTAGGACAAGCTTTATTAATATGAGAACTGTTCTAGAAAAATGCTTCTGACTGCACTTTATTTATGCATGTCATATTTGTTGGATGCAATGGCACACTTACTCCCTTGGCCGCTTTTTATGGGAAAAAGAATAAAACACTCAAGCCTGTAAGTTTCTCTGCCACTTTGCGCATTTAAAAGCATTTCATATTTTGATGTTGCTGATGCTCAAAGTGTTTTGAAATCATTATTTAGCGTAAGAAACCACGGGGCAGGTTATACATGTAATAAGTTCTATACAAGGTTCCTTGGCATAGGGGATATGTTCTTTGAGAGGAATCATTTTTTGTTGTTGAGGGATCTCTTTCATATCCGTGTAATGACATTTTTTTTCCCTATGTTGCCTCACAGCCTTTGGAGGACATCAGCTTGCCAACAGCTCTGATACTGAAAATGGAAGTTCCACTTCTCAGATAGAGGCCGTGTCTGGGTCGTCTGCATCCAGCAGAGGTGGAGAGAGCACGGCACACTGGTCCTTGACCAACAGCAAGACATTTGCAGGTGTGACGGGAAACTCTACCTCATTTCCTGAGGTTGTGAACTCTTCAGTTTTGACCCACTCTCCCTACTCAGCTCACCAGCCCGAAAGAAGTGGCACAGTCTTGGGTGATAGGCATTACTCTGAGCCATCCACAGCGTGGTTGTCTACATCTTCCCTGGAAAGCCTGGACCCCTCAGTACCACGAGGTGAGCATTCACGTGAGTTTTCATTTCACAGAAACTGTACCCTGTGGAGGAGAGTGGGACTTACTACCTTTAGGATCTTCTATGGCTTATTAGGGCCATATGTTAATGAAACAACTTCTTCAGGCCCCTTCAGTTTCATTTTTCCGAAGTCATTCTTCAGATAGTTCATATGGCTATATCTGTGGGCTCCCGAGTTTTTTTGGTACATCTCCAAGGAGCTGCTGCTGCCACCTGCCCCTCCCAGACACAGCTCAAGGACTTCTCTGCTCTCATCTTCTACTCCTTACAGCCCTGCCCCCACCTCCATACCTGCCTCAATTGCAGAGCTTCTGGGAAAGTGAAGAGCAGAACCTCTTCAGGGGTTGTCCACCCTTGGTCTGGGCATTCATCAAGAGAAACCCTCTCCTTTTTTATTAACAGCTTTATTGAGATACAGTTCATATTTCATACAAATTCATCCATTTAAATTGTATGATTGGGTGGTTTTTAGTATATTCACAAAGTTGTACACCCATCACCAGTATCTAATTCTAGAACATTTTCATCACCCCAAAAAGAAAGTCCATACTCATTAACAATAACTCCCCATTCCCTTCTCCTCCTGTCACCTGGCAACTGTAATCTGCTTTCTGTCTCTATGGATTTGCCTATTCTGGGTCTTTCATATAAATGAAATTATAGAATATGTGCCCTTTTGTATCTGGCTTCTTTCAGGGTTCATCCGTGTTGTGGCATCAGAACTTCATTCCCTTTTATGACTGAATAATATTCCATATGTGTTTATGCCACATTTTGTTTATCTGTTTATCAGTTTGTGGGCATTTGGATTGTTTCTGCTTTTTGGCTATCATGAATAATGCAGCTGTGAACATTCCCAGCCAAGTTTTTGGCTGGACATATATTTTCACTTCTCTTAGAATTGCTGGGTCATATGAGGACTCCATGTTTTACCTTTTGAAAAACTGCCCAACTCTTTTTCACAACAACTGCAACCATTTTACATTCCCACCAATGTATGAGGATTCCAGTTTCTCCACATTGTTACCAGCACTTTTCGTTTTCCATCTTTTTTATTCTGACCATCTCTTTGTGGTTTTGATTTGCAGTTCCCTAATGGCTAATGATATTGAGCATCCTTTTATGTGCTTATTGGCCATTTGTATATCTTCTTTGGAAATGTCTATTCAAAATGTCTATTCTTTGGGCGGGCCACGGTGGCTCAGCAGGTAAGAATGCTTGCCTGCCATGCCTGAGGGCCTGGGTTCGATTCCCGGTGCCTGCCCATGTTAAAAAAAAAAAAAAAAAATGTCTATTCTTTGACTACTTTTAAGTTGTTTTTTTTGTCATTTTATTATTGAGTCATAAGAGTTGCATATTCTGCCTACTAATCCTTGCTGAGATTTTCTTACATTTTTCATTTTGATCAAATCCAGTTTATCTATTTGAGAAACCTTTACTTGCTATCTGTTTTAAATAAATCTTTTATGTGAAGTATTTTTTAAAAACAATTCTCAGAAAAAAAAATAAAAAAAATAAAAAAACAATTCTCAGCAGCTTTATCAATGTAAAGTGTATGTTGGCCAAAGAGAAAATGCATTAACTTATCATTCAATCTTATTATGGGCTTAAGTTCTTACCTCTCCACAACTGATAATTATAGCTTTGTCTCTCCCGCGTGAGAATTCTCATTGATGAGGAAAACTAGCATTTTTTTTTTTTTTTTTTTACCTCTCATGCGACATGGAAAAGCATGGGCTTATCATGAAAGGATGACCACACGTACGGGTGGAGGACATTTCTGCTCTTTGGTGTATGTGCGTGGGAAACACAGTATCTTTCTCCTAAACAAAAAATAATTTTCTGCCCTTACTGCTGTGGGGCTCAGAATTTTTACCTTCTCAGTTCTGTGGCCTTTTCCCTTTTATATCTCTTCAGTACCCATCCTCCCTGTACTCAATTGGTTAGTCTGGAAAATGTGATTTCAGTGTGAGCAGATACTGAGGTTCAGGAATTGAGACAATTCCTGAAACGATTGCTTTATCTCATTTCCTCTGGATCACCCAGAGTGGATTAATTTTGCAGTCCAGCCTTTCACAGTTCATGGGGCCATTCCCTTTTATGGGTTCTGAACCAGGGCCCTCTGTTTTAGGTTATATTTCTTCACTTTGTTAAGTTTGGAACCCTAATGTGGTTGTTTTCCTGCATCTCCTCTGCCCTGTTTAAGATCTCCCCATCCAGGACGTTTTTCTCCTGGCCTAGGGAAATCGTGCTCACACCCACTCAGCTCTCAAGTCTTTCCTGGTTGACTTCCATAGATCACTTCAGCCCTTCAGCCTGTATCAAATGCCATGTCTGTCTGGCCCCAGCTTTCTCAGTGCTGCTGTAGGGCTCCTGTGCCCTGTCCCCATCCTCATTCATGTCTGTCCATTAAATCCAACCATGGCATGAACCTACCTAACACTCACCTTTACCTATTTCCCATCAAGGTATGTCTGTGGGGTGTCAAGGACTAGCCTAGGCTGAGAATGGGAATAAACACCAGGAAAAGAGCCAGTGTCCTCACAAAGCCAGATTTTGAGGTATTTCCTCATATCTGAAAAGAAGGGCTTATGTGCTATTCTGATGATCCCTTTAGTTCTAAGATTCTTTAAGTTGAAAGCATAAAACACATACCCACAAAAGGAGGAAAAGGATACTTATTCATCTGTCAGCTGTCTCTTTTCCATCCCCATCCAACACATTAAGAAAGGAATAAAACAAAAAACAAACCCGCCTTTAACCTCTGACCACACTGCCATTTCTCACTGATGTGGCAAGGCCGAGAAGTACCACTCTGTAGTGTGAGAGGCCGTGTTAATTCACCTATTACCAGTTCAGCCAGGAGGTAAAAGCCTTCCCAGGAATGTGTGCCTCTTTCCGGGGCCTGCTCAGAATGTCTAAGTCCCACTAGCGTTGTTAGTCTCTTGCCCATCACTTACCACCCCCACCGCCTCCACCAGCTTCCCTGACATAAACTCTATTTATTATGTACCACCAGCAGAAATACAGTATTGACCCTGTTCACTGAAGTAATAAACCTTCCCATAAATCCACAATACCTGAACACATCCGCTGGTCCATGGTTCCACTCTCAAGGTTTCACTCACGGTTTTTTGTTTTTTTTTCCTGTAAGATCACCACATATTTTGGGTTTCCACACTGCTGGTTTCAAATTAAGACCCTTAGAAAGCCTAAGGAAGCATTTTGGCTAATATAGTCCAGGAAGTGGGACTTATTCCTGCGACTCAAACTCCTGTTCGGTCTTGTGGCTCTAATCCTGGATTTCTTGTCATCCCCCTTTTCTGCCTTCTTTTAGCCATTCAAGATAGCCGTGAGCTGGGAGGCAGTCCAGACACATTGGAAAAGACTTCCGGCTCTCACTCTCACAGCCCGCACACTTGGGCTACTTTCACTGGAAATGGAGAGCGGACGCTGCGATCCCTTACCAGCGGGAACACGACTTCTGGGGAAGTGGGGGGCTCAGCGTCAGTGCTCAGAGAAGCAGCGAACGCCACTCAGCACGCAGACGTGACCAATGACTCAGACCTGGTCCCAGGTTGGCAGGCTGCCCTGCATGACCTCGGAGGTGATGTGTCTGCAGCAGAATCCCTTTATCCACATTCCTTCAGCATGCTTGTCAATTTGCTCACAGACCTAGAATGATTAAAAATTTGCTGGCAACCCAGAAAGGACTTTCCAAGCTCTTAATGAAAAGTACTTTCTTGGGGAGAAAAAAAAAAAGCCCTTTCTGGGTTCTTGCATATCAGGAAGATAAACTTCTCTCTAGTGCCCTTCCTACACGCTTGCCTTGACATTCGGGGTGATGTTTGCCAGGAGGCTTAAAATAAAGCAGACCAGCCACTTCGTACCTAAGGGCAATCTCTTGGGAAAGGAGTATCTCATTTTACAGAATGGAGAGTAGGGAGGGTTTTCCTTTTTCCATTTAGGTATAACAATTGTTCTATTTGGGATCCTAAGGCTTTTCAGATATAATTTGCTTTTAGCCAAAAAAAAAGGGATGTGGAAGGAATTTGGACCTATTCCCTATTCTGAGGGCCCTGCCCCTCCTTCTTTTTTATTGCTGTGTCCATTGTTGTCATCGCTGTTCCATGGAGGAGGTCAGTATACTCAGAGCAGACCCTGACCACTCCCACCTCCCATATTGTCTGTTCAGAGGGCTTGCCATCGAGAGCCCCCTCTCCAAAGGAAGCATTTCACCCCACCTGAGTTCATGGATTGAGACTATTTTGTATTGCATGCTTAGGAGATGCTTATTTGTTTAGTTGCGCTAACGCTGGGTTTTCTTTTTGTAGTCACTGGTATTAGCTACGGCCAAGTGAGTGGCACAGCTGTTGAGCAGAGGACTTCCAGTGACCACACAGACCATACCTATGTTTCATCTACGTTCACCAAAGGGGAGCGGACACTACTGTCCATTACAGATAACAGTTCCTCCTCGGACATAAGGGAGAGTTCAACCTCTTATATTAAGATCTCAAACTCTTCACATTTAGAATATTCTTCCTCTTCGCATGCCCAGACCGAGAAAAGTAACATCTCATCCTACGATGGGGAATATGCTCAATCTTCCACTGAGTCACTGGCTATGCGTACGTCCAACCATCAGCCTCACACATCCACCGTCAGTGTGCCGAACACTTTGGTTCTTCTGGACGCCGATGCTGCATCTGTTGGTGACTCATCTTCCTCAGGGCCCCCTTTGGCTCTGCCCTCAGTGTCACAGTCCTACCAGTTACTCTTCTCAACCTCACCATCAACCGGGGCTCATCTAGTGAAGTCTACCTCTGATGCATCTTTATCTTCCTCATCATCACCTTTACCGGTATCCTCAACAGCAACGCCTGCCCCACTTTCCATCTCACAAACCACGTTAACACATCCCTCTTCTACCCCAGGCCTGCCCGGGGCAAGGGAGATACCTGTGACTTCAGTTAGGACATTAACAATGGCATCATCTGCCAAGGTGCTCCATAGCAGTCAGACAGTGGTCCCTGAGAACCAAGAGAAAGTCATTACGGAATCAAAGTCTCCGACCCTCCTGCCTCAGCCAGTGGGGACCACCAGAGCTGTAACAATGAGCTCTCCTTCGAGGGTCCCTTTGCCTCCAGAATTAACAGAGTCCTCCACTGAGCAAACCCTTCCAACTATGAGCACCACCTTAGCCCACATGCCTCCAACGTTGACAGCCACTGCTCCCGAGACATCTCCTCCCCCCATGACCACCGTCAGCCTCCTGTCAAGCACGGCAGCTCTGACGCGGGGTGCCACAGCAGCTCAGACTACGGCTGGAAAACAGATCTTGCCAACCAGCCCTGAGATTCTGGTGCGACAGATCTCAACAGAAGGTGCCGTCACCACAAACGGGAGCCAGGTTCACATAGATGTCACCACCAGATTGATCCCTCTGGCCCGTGTACCCACGTCAACAAGAGACACAGGTCCTGGCATTACAGAACAGTATAGCCCAGCTTCACATTTCCTCAGAGCATCTCCTTTTCCCCAAACCACAGATGTTTCCACCCATGAAGTGTTGACTCCTAAATCTACCGCCTCCACTGCTCAGAGCAGCACACTGTCCCCAGTAGCCTTCTCGTCTCCAACCTCAGGTAACATCTCACGGGCACACGTGGATAGCCGGACCCCACCAAGCATTGAGAGCTGTCTGGGGGCTCCAGATTCATGCAAGTGTGTGGAAATGGCTAGTATTTGAAATAGTACAGCGTCTGTTTTGTGATCTAACAGGGCTTCTCATTGAAGCACTTAAAACATAAAATAATGTCACAATGGGCCTAATTTCTCACCCCTGAGTTTTTACATAATTCTTCCAGAAGAAAGAGAGAGATGCATCAGCTTGTGTGACATTAGTAGATGGTGCTGTCGAAGCTTTTAATGAATTACTTCCCAGTAATTGTGAGAGCTTTATAAGCATGACTTTAACTCTCCCAAGGTCAGAGTGGGGCAGTGGTATGGGAATGGAGGGTGGAGAAACTGAAAGAGAAAAGCTTTAGGTGGCCTGTCTCAGACACAGAGTAAGGCAGGTGCCTGCTCCCAAGTGGGAGTCCAGAGCTTCTGGGGCAGTCAGCCGGCTCCCCCAGGTACCAGGGGGGTTTCCCCATTCAGAGAGGGTCTTTTTTTTTTAATATATATTATAATTTCACATATCATGTAATCATCTAATTAATGATTCACAATACCATATATAGCTGTGCATTATCATCACAACCGACTTTTTTTTTCTTTTTTGTGAAAAATAATATACAAAAAAGCAATAAATTTCAAAGCACATCACAATTAGTTGTAGAACAGATTTCAGAGTTTGGTATGGGTTACAAGTCCACCATTTTAGGTTTTTACTTCCAGCTATCTAAGATACTGGAGACTAAAAGAGATATCAATATACTGATTCAGCAGTCATACTCATTTGTTAAAGGCGAACTTCTCTGTATAGCTCCACCATCACCTTTATCTTTCTCTCACTCTTTAGGTGTATTTGGGCTGTACCTATTCTAACTTTTTCATGTCAGAAGGGGCTGTCAATAATATGGGATAGGGAGATGGAACTAGCTGATGTTCTGGAGAGGCTGGGCCCTGTGCATTTCAGGACTTATCTGGATGTTGTAGGTTTCTGGAAAGTTACCCTAGTGCATGGAACATTTGTAGAGTCTTATATAATGCCAGAGAGCTTCTTTTGATCCACAGGATAACCCAAGCTCTTTTGTCTCCCTGCTGTTATGTTGCTGGTTGGCAAATGGGCGTGATGAAGTCTATGCAATAAAAGAAGGTGAACTCACTTTTTCTGTGGTCAGCACAGGACCAGGACTCCTTTACACTGCATGCGGGCTTACCTATATCCCCGCATTAAAGTTGCTGGTACAAGGAAAATAAAGTCATCCACATGATTCTTTTTCATTCAAGAAAAAGTAGAAGGAAGCAGAATGATAAATCTTTGGATGTCATGATCAAAATTATTCTTTTGTCTTGTTCAGACCCAGGAAAGGAAGGGACTGACTTCTTAAGGAAGAAGGGGAAAAGAGAGGCTTTGTGGTGACTGGAGCAGGCAGCTCAGTGAGTGACAAAGTTCCACCCAGTCAACCTTGGGGAGTGGAGGGGCCTTAACACCACCCACTGCATCCCCAGAATGTGTGAAGCATCAGTATTCCTTTGTATAAGTGATCGAGGGCCTCCGGAAAATGAATGGTGGATCCTTTTCCAGGGAAGCTTGGGAACCCTGCTTCAGGGCACAGAGGCTTCATTTCCAGAGGCCAAATACATTCCAGTACCAGGTGGAAACCTAATTCACAAGTCTCCCTTAAGGCTGATGGTAGTCATTACAAGAGGAACTATAGGCAAAGTTGAATATTAGGAGCGTAATTATTGGCTGTTAATATATTTTTGGTGACTGTTCATGGGCGCAACATCTGGTTATGCTTATATAGCTTTTTTTAAAGTAATATTTACTGTAGCAAATAGTCGGTTTGTTTTCAGAGTTATTGTTTCGGAGTTAGAACTCTTGACCGCCACCTTCTTTTTCTCATCTACCACTGATTTGCTCCTTGCAGATGATGCAGTTTTGCGGGTTTCAGCTTCTCTAAGTATGTGTCAGAAACCTTTATTAAACAGCCCCTGGAGCACAACACTGCCAGTTATGCAGGGCAAAAGAGAGAGTTGTGGTCACTGCCCTTGGGGACTGGGAGTCCAGGATGACTTTGAAGCCTGTGTTTTGTAGGACCTCAATGAAATCAGATGGAGCTAATGCATTACATAAAGAGAGAGGGCAATTAAAGTGCTCAACTCCATCATTTTTTCCAAACGATTGCATCAAGTGTGAAGGCTCAGTTACATTTTGAGATGTGGGAATAAAGGTTACCTTGGTTTTGATAAACTCCAAAAGGAAAGGCAGGATACACACACGCACACACATACACACACACACTCAGAATAACTTGTACAGCAGGGAAGATGGGTTGATCAAGGAGGCCTTTTCCCCCTTCATGTGTGTTTTAAATGGACATTGATTCAAGTAGAAATTTCTAATTCTCACAAAGGCAATATAATCATCCGTTATGAACTGAGTGCCCCGTAAGCAGCATTTGGTTGAGAACCAGTTCTTGCATTCAGGAATCCAGTTGTCTAACACTTATCTGTATAAGATAAAAAACAAACCAGTGCTGCTACCCAGTCCCCCTGCACCTGTTTTTTGCATCTCTTGGGAACCCCTTCTGTTAAAATAGCATGGCCTTTCAGGGTAAATAAACAGAGATAAGCAAGAATCAAATATTAGCTGAGATGATTAAATATTTACCTTGAGCTGCATTTACATTTCTCATGTGATTAACTGCTTTATTCTTGGGATGTGTTTTTAGTCCACAGCTGTGCCGCTAACCCTTGCCTCCATGATGGGGAATGCGTTGTAGACTCTGCCCGTCCCGGGTATCGATGCCTGTGCCCACCTTCCTGGCAAGGGAATGACTGCAGTGTGGGTAAGAGAAAAAGTAATGTCCAGCATTCTGCACTACAATTTCACTTTGAGATATTCAGTAAACTCCTCTTTCCTCCAAAATGCAGGAACAGAAGGTTTTCTAATTAATGCTGTGATTCCTTGCAAGCTGGAGTGGGATTATACATTGTCCACAGAATAACGTCAGACTTCGTAACGTGGCGCTGAAAAGCCCCATAGTCAGCTCTGTTCTGGGGACACCCTACACGCTAGTCATACTGGACGCCCTACAGCTCCCCAAAGACACCTGCCCTTTCCTGCCCCTGGTCTTCACTGTACTCCTGCCTCAGCCTAGAATTCTCCCTCCACCCCCAATCTGCTGATTAAAGTTTTTCCAGTCTTAGTCCAGATGTTGATTGAAACACTCCTTATTTCTCCCCTCCCTTAAAATCTCCTACTTTCCCGGTACTTCCAAATCCTGGCATGTGTTTATGGTTAGCTGTTTACATGTCTGCCTCTGCCCTCAATAGACCATCAGCCCCTTGGGGACAGGAGTGGTGTCTTACTCATCTCTGTCCCACCGAACCACCTCACACCATTTGGCCTCAGTAAAGGCTCGCTGTGCTGGATTATAGTTTGGCCATCTGCCACAGATTCCATACGGTCCTGTTTCTTCTCCTCTGCAGATGTGAATGAATGCCTTTCAAACCCCTGTCCACCCCTGGCCACGTGCAACAATACTCAGGGGTCCTTCACCTGCAAATGCCCAGTTGGGTACCAGTTGGAAAAAGGAATATGCAATTTGGGTAAGAGAGTTTGTCTATCTTGGAATTTATTCTGTACCACAGTACATTTTATAAAATAACATTTACTGATTTTTTTTTTTAAATCAGTATTTGTCAGTGTAAGAAATATAGAAATAAGGAAGGGATATTGCCGATATTATTCCACCACTAGAGATATAACGCTTTACTTTGCAATCTTCTTTTTTTCTTTTTCCTTTTTTTGCAGTCTTTTTTTGAGGCATTGATTATATTTTAAAATAGTTGAAATCATATAGCCTATGCACAAACTTTATATTGTAAACATTTTCCCATGTTATTGAAAATATTATACAACTATCTTAATGACTGTATAAAATGCCATTATTTGTGCATGATGTTGTATGCTTAACCGTTCCAACCTGCACATAGGAAAGAAATTATTGAAAGGCTATTCAAAACACGTAATTAAAAAAAATTAAGGAGAGAAAAAAGGAGACTAAAAGCCTGATTAGCCTACCACATTCATGCATTCTTTTCATTTTTAAAAATAATCCTTATATTCTTGTCCACAGACAGAAACATTCTTTAAAAGCTGCTGCCATAATTGTACCATGCAGTTCATCCTATTTTATTCCCTAATTTGATAGATTCACAAAGCTAGTTGGTTTTAAGTATACTCTCCATTTTATACCTTAAAAAGCAAACCAAACAAACAAACAAAAATTAAGGCCCTGACAGCATGTTAAGTGGCTAAGCTTATATAACTGGCTGAGGAGAGGCCTGACTTCTGGCTCATAGTTCTATTTACACAGTCATGTATTAATTATAAGGGCGTTCTTGCAGAGCTGTAACCCCTGTGAGAGTGCCGAGTTTAGTTCATAACTTGTTGAAGAAATTAGAAATGAAAAACATAGCATTATCTAAGCTGGATTAGGAGAGCGGCAGATGAAGTGTCTCATCTTTGAATCATTTTAAATTGCCCATTGTGGCACTTTTCACACAGAAAGTGCTCAGAGGGTATTTTCTTTAGAGGACAAATGTCAAAGCATTGTTAAGAAAGAAAAATCTAGAAATACAGTCCTCGGTCAAAATCAAGAATTCCTCATCTTTTAATAATTCATTTGCATTTGGGTCATCTAGTCTGTTTAGCCACACCATGTAAGGAATAAGCCAGGAATTTTCACCTCAATCAAAACGTAAAAGACTGAAATGGTTTTGTTTTATGGCGTTATGGAAAGGACGCATGTCCAGGACTCACATGCCTGGCTTCTCTCTATCAGCACGTGAACACGAGCCTCAATTTCCTCGTCTGTAAAATCAGAGAAACATCTGCTCTGCTTCCTACTCAGGGTTGTTGTGAAAGCAAATAAAATAACGTATTTGATCGAGCTGTCAGAATGATCAAGAGTGCTCCGGGTGTAAGGTATCATTTAACACTAATTCTTCAACCTTTGGACCAGAATTGAAAGCAATGAAAACGATAAACTGTTCTAAATACAAAAATAATAATAATTATTATTATAGATCTTTTAAAAAAATCATTTTAGGTAACATATGGAAATTGAGTAAATTGGAAGCAAAAATTCTGCATAAAGCCAGATGATGTAAGTGCAGGGACAAAGGCGTAAATGTGCCTGTGCAGGGGTTGGGTTGGAAGGAGAATGTGTGATGCCATCTTTAGAGTCAACTGAAATGCAAGGCCACCTTTATTTGGAGCTGTACTCTCCCATGACTCAGAGGAGAGCTGTGTCCTTAACATTTACCATATGTGTATTTCTAAGCAAAGTCTGGATAAACCTTAGCCCTGCCTAGCCCTGTGAGAGGTGAAGATGGAAGGAGTAGGGGGACTCCTGGGAGCCTGTTTCCTGAGTGTCCCACAGTTAGCATGGATCAGGAGGGGAGCTGTTCTATTGGGCTAACAATCATCTTTCCCTTTTCAAGTCATTTAGCTTCATTGTTCATAAACATCAGAGGAACATGCAAATTAGAGCATGCTGAAATGCTTCCATTTGGCCAGAAATGTTTTCAAAGAGCTCCCTGCTGCTCAGAAAGAGTCCTAAGCAGCTGGCTTCACTGAACTGTAGAACAGGCAAAAAGATGTTAAATAAGGATTAAGGGCTTTAGACAGTAAGTGTAAGATGTTAAATGTTTTCCCTGGCTCATTTGTGGGCCTTTTTCTTAATTCAGCTTGCAAGCTTTCTGTGAAATAGCAGCTTCCTGGGCTTTTTGCTTCCACCCCCCCCCCATCCATAGGGAATAATAGAATTTAATATAAAGGAAGATAAGAAGTAGATATGAAACAGACTGTACTAGATTTTGGTTGCCTGCCCATATGCAAGTCCCATTTCCCTCAGGACTGATTAGCACAAATTGGTGTTAACTAGGATTTCATTTTCTGAGTGAAATGAGTCTTGAGGCTGCTTCCTTTAATTTTTGAGTCCCCAGTGTCTTGAAAATGGGTTGTTTTCATTATGTGGCCAATAGTCATGGAGTCTGGCAACCCTGGAGTGTGAGCCTGCTACAGACGTTTGCCAGCTTGTTCTGTGGCCCCTCGGTTGTCCTTGTGTTACCAAATTCCTCAGGGGGCAGAGGGTGTCGTGGGGAAAGAAGAACTTCGAAGACGGACACACATGAGTTTGAATGCAGATGTTGCACTTGGAAGCTGAATAGTCTTGGGAAGTTACCAGATTCCCCTATGACTCTTTTATCAGAGATAAGACGGGCATTTCCTCCAAGCAGAAAGAATGGAAATTGGCTGAGGGGTCGGGGAACTCTAGTGAGAAGAAGAAATTGAAGCCACCCCCCCTTGGAGATGGGAAAAGGCATCTGAGAGCAAGAGCTTTCTTCTACCTTTCATCGGGTCTGAGGAGCAGTCTTAGTGTCCAGCCCTGCATCTCTGTCAGTGTTTTCCTGGGACTGTAGTGTTTAGACCAGTCATCTCTTTGCTTTGTACTGCTTTACTGAGCATCCATGAGGTGCTCATGAGCATCCATGAGAAAGCTCATGAGGTGTGAGGCCCTTAAAGGGATGTAGGGAAGTCTTCTTCCCCCAGCAGCACTCGTACACACACGAGAGGTTCTTGAGTCTCTCACCCAAAAGTTTACTTGACCTAAGCTTTCATCTCGGTTCAGATGACCCCCACTTTGGCAGGGAGGAAATCAGGAAGAAGGAGAGGTGGCCCGCACCCTCCAGGAGCTCATAGGTTGCCCAAGGTAAGAAAGAAATGCAGACATTGTCCTGTGAGGTGGAATAAAGCTGGATGCGCCAGGGATTCACCAACCCACAGCGCTGGGGTGGGTCCCGTCACACTGTCTGACAGGTTGTGTTTTCATTTTCAGTGCGAACCTTCGTGACAGAGTTAAAATTAAAGAAAACTTTTCCTAATATCACTGTGGAAACACATTCAGACCTACATGAAGTGGAAAACGAGATCACCAAAACAGTAAGTTTCCTAAAAGCCATCATCATGTTGGTCCTTGCTTCCTCGAGCAGAGCTTATTCAGAGTTGGGATCCTTCTAGGTTTCTGCTGACTCCTGGACTCTTTATATCTATTATGTTTGGCAGGTGAACTTCATAGTGAAATTAAAAGCCTTTCAAAAATAGAAGAGAGGTGCCGGGAACTGGTGATAGCCAGTGGAAGCACTTCTTTGAATGTGTCCTCACATGCAGATTTTTACTGTGCCTTGGTGTCTCTTTTTCACATGCAAACTTGTAGTCAGAGGCACTTGGAGTCCCTGCACCCGTAAGGGCAGCGAAGAGAGACTCAGACAATCCCAATATCACGCCTGCCTTTTCTCTGTCCTTTGGAGCTCAAGGACAACAATGCTTCTGTTTTCTCAAGGGAATGCCAAAGAGTGAACAGTTGATTTCATCATTCAGGGTTTGAGCATTCACTGCATAGGTTATCTAAGGGTCTTGGATTCTTCCTCTGTCCCTCTTTGCCGACTTTTTATCAGAGAAGGAAAAAAAATAGAGAAGAAACAAGAATGAAAATGAAATTCATATCAAGAAATTAAGTTTTAGAGGTTGATTTTTTATTCCAGCTTAATTTGTTCTTATGGGTAAGTGTATGCTAGCCAAGGACTATGGGAGGATTGTGCTGATGAGGGACTGTATTTGTGTAAGATACAAATTCGAATTCTGTTTCTGTATCTACTGGGCATCTGTTCTGTGACAGGCAAATGCCTCTGTTTCAAGCATTTCAACCCTTTTTACATTTGGGAAAACTGGGAGGCTCTAGAAGGCAATGAAGTTGCCTGAGTTCGCACAGAGCAGGGTTTTAAGCTGGCATCTTCTAATCCTACACCCAGTGTTCTCATCACTGCACCGTTGCTTGTGTTGTAGGTGGGTATTTTCCTCTAAGATGGTACCGGGGTTTAGTACCCTGTGCAGTCCTTTGCATTCAACAGTGTCGGGTGACTTATCTGACCTGTTAGTTTTTGCCCAGTTTCAAAATATAGTTTATTGGTGATGTGACATCCCCACTTCTAAGAAATAGTGAAGATTTAGGCAGTGACTGGGGAAGCCACTTAAATGGTGTTTCCTAAGATGCTTTGAAAACACTAATAATAATAAGTCATTGCCTATCATAATATAAAGCATTGTCATTTAAAACCAAAAAAAGATTTGATAACATTCCATGTTGGAATCCATCTTCTGAAGAGTGACATGTGTCTTACACATGGGCTTTGAACATAGATGAGTCTGCAATGGACAAGGTATTAAGACTTATTCCATAAAAGGACTCCCCAGCGCTTACTGGGCTGGGTAGAGGAGTGAGGGGGAAGCAGGCATGGTACTTTATGCTGTAGAGGGATTTTTTTACTCCATTTTGAGGGCACAAGGCAAACACAGGGAGAGTCGCTCTTAATTTGCTCTCAACAAAAGGCCTCCTGACCCATGTAATGTCATCTTCCATGGAAAGCCTTTTTAAAGAAGACCTATCTTTGAGTTAGGTCAACTCACTGTAGATTATGAGGGGGGGTCTGTGTAGGGCCAGCCAGACCCGGTAGCTGAAAGGAGAGGAGCCTTCTCAAAGAGGCTCCTTCACTATGCAAAGTCCAAATAAACAGTTGCTGCTGAGCTTTTTGAAACCCTGGGTTTTAGAAGAGATCTGCTCCTTTAAAGATGTTTTGCATCCAAGGGTGCTCTTCTGAAACTCATTTCCTGCTAAGATTTTCCCCGCTGATTTACTATCTGATTCTCTTCCTTTGTACTCATGGAACAGCAGAATAAGAGCAGAAACTCATCTAAGAGGGGAACAAAATAAAGGACATCATTTCTGTATAAAACTTCCTGCTGATAACTTGGTGGCTGGAAAATGCCTGTTTCGTCAGGGGAATAGGAAATTGGTTCTAGGTTCAAGGCTTTTGTCTAATTCACGGTTAACAGCAAACCTGTTCTTCCTTCCAGTTAAATGTGTGTTTTTCAACGTCTCCTGGTTATGCCCGATCCACAGTTCACGCTTCCAGGTAAGGAACGTAATTATGTTTGCTCTTAAACCAGCCTTATAGAAAGGGGAGTATATTCTGACAGGGGCGATGATGACAAAACTGGGCCCTGTTTTGAGCTGCTGGGGGTGATACAGTGTAGAGGTCACTTGCCGCTCGTGTTCTTCCACTCCCTCACTGGACAATGGAGAGGACACTCATTTTCCAAAAGCCCCAGTGCCCACGAGTCATTTTAGGACAATTAAAACCCTACCAACTGGGGGTGCAAGGGTGGTTCAGTGGTAGAATATTCACCTGCCGTGCTGGAGACCTGGGTTCGATCCTTGTTCCATGCATTTCCCAAAACAAACAAACAGAAAAATTCAACAAACGGTGCTGCAATAATGGGATACTCACATGGAAAAATAATGAACTGTGACCCCCACCAGATAGCATACACACACAGAAAACACTCACCAGTAAAACCCTCCCCACTTTGCGCGTAGGGAGCCCAGCACCATAGTGCTCTCGCTGCAGACCACCTTTTCCCTGGCCTCCAACGTGACGCTGTTTGACCTGGCCGACAGGATGCAGAGATGTGTCAACTCCTGCAGGTCCTCTGCTGAGGTCTGTCAGCTCTTGGGATCTCAGAGGCGGATCTTTAGAGGTAAGAGAGATGCCCTTTGGGAGGCCCCCGTTCCTACAGCGCGCACAGAGAGAAATGTAAGGCATTTGGGGTGAGGCACGAGAAAGCTCATCACAGATCTATCTTTGGAATGAGTGTTAAGCAAAAGGTCCCTGTATGCCTGCACCTTTGTGCGTGCGTGCGCGCACACACACACACACACACACACACACACACACATGCACATATGGAGAGTCCTACACACATAGTCCTGACGTCACCTGTGCCCTGGCAGGCTGCCTTTCTGTTTTTTTCTGAACAGTGTTGATGTGGGAGGATGAGGGATAGAAGAACTGATAAGGAAGGAATCATTCTTCTTTCCTTTGAAAGTTTCTACTGTCTCTGGGGAGATGAAACACCCACACAAAAAATGTGCCCACTTGTCAGTGACCTTCATCCTGATAAACTATTAATAAATCAAAGTGTGTTCAAAATTATCCTGTTTTTTTTTTTTGGGGGGGGGCAAATTATAAATGCATGGAAATAAGACTCTAAGAATGTAGTCCAGAATCCTCCCAGAGGTGCTGTTATTATGTTTTCCCTGTCTTGTTTTTGCTTTATTTGTTTTTTCTAAGGCTTCTACCATGAATCTAGTATGGGGCAAATGAAGAAAGGGATTAGAGACAAGTTCTGAAGGCAGATTTAGGTCCGAGAGGGGGAGTTTTCATCTTTGGGATAGGAAGCTGTGCTGGAATCAAAAGTGCTTCCTTAGGTCAATAAGGGAAAACAAGACTTGAATGATACTCGAAACCAAATTAGACCCAGCAGAACACTTCACCCAACAAAATGAGACAAAGTAGATTTAAATGAAAGGTCTACACCATGTTCATTACAAAAAAAAAGAAATGCACTAAGCGCTTCCTTGCAAAGGAGGCCTGTCCCTGCTGCCATATCATAAGTGATCAAAATAGGCTCTGGTTAGCTCATTTTACTACAAAGTTAGGACTAGCAAAGGATGTAGAATTTAGTCTGAACTTCCCATCTGTTATCCAGGTGCTAGATGTAATTGTAGGTATCAGATTCTGTTGCTATATTTGCTGGAAGATCTAAGACTTTCTCAGTGGGTCAGATTTTTGTAATTGCTGGGCTGTGAGTTGCAGAGCTTAGAAGGTGGGTAGTTAGCATTTGGCTAATGCTTAAGTTGAAAAAAAAAGTTATGCTTTCTGGAGTTGAATTTGACATTATTCACCATGACTGGGGAATTAAATAAAAGGTTCATGCTCAATTACATTGTGCCCTAAACTTTGCTCTTGGTTTTTACTATTTTGTTTCTCTTATGAAGGATTCAAGGTACCAACATTTCCTCCCCAGTGAAAGGCAGCTTTCAATTGACTAAACATTTATGGAGTACTTTTTTTTTTTTAATTTTTTTATTAATTAAAAAAATTACAAGAAACAC
>PVIY010016616.1:0-26400 GCA_004026745.1 Myrmecophaga tridactyla
AAAAAAAAGATTATACCTACCATACCCCTTACCCCTCGCTTTCATTGATCACTAGCATTTCAAACTAAATTTATTTTAGCATTTGTTCCCCTTATTATTTATTTTTATTCGATATGTTCTACTCCTTTGTTGACAAGATAGATAAAAGGAGCATCAGACACAAGGTTTTCACAATCATACAGTCACATTGTGAAAGCTATATCATTATACAATCATCCTCAAGAAACATGGCTACTGGAACACAGTTCTACATTTTCAGGCAGTTCCCTCCAGCCTCTCCATTACATCTTGAATAACAAGATGATATCTACTTGATGCATAAGAATAACCTCCAGGATAACCTCTTGACTCTGTTTGGAATCTCTCAGCCATTGATACTTTGTCTCATTTCCCTCTTCCCCCTTTTGGTCGAGAAGGTTTTCTCAATCCCTTGATGCTAAGTCTCCGTTCATTCAAAGATCTCTGTCCCACGTTGCCAGGAAGGTCCACACCCCTGGGAGTCATGTCCCAAGTAGCCTTCTCCCAATCTTTAGGGATATTTGGATTATGCTCATTCTAACCTTTTTCATGGTGAAAAGTGGTCTTGATAATATGGGATAGGGGTATGGAACTAGTTGATGTTCTTGGAGAGGTTGGTACCTCTTGGTTTCAGGATTTATCCAGCCTAAGAACCATCTGAAGGTTTTAGGTTTCTGAAAAGTAAATTTAGTACATGAAACATTTGTAGGATCTCAGATAGAGCTCTGGATGTTCCTTAGAGTCAACAGGAATGATGTTGGTTTGGCAAGCTGTGGCAATGAACAATAATTAGCTGAAGCTTGCATTAGAGTAACCTCCGGAGTAGCCTCAACTCTGTTGAACTTTCTTAGTCATTGATACCTTATTTTGCTACAATTTCATTTCCCCCTTTTGGCCAGGAGGATGTTGTCTATCCCACAGTGACAGAGCCAGACTCATTCCTGGGAGTCATGTCCTACATTGCCAGGGAGAGTCACCCCTGGACATCATGTCTCATGTAGGGGGGGAGAATAATGATTTTCCTTGCAGAGTTGGGCTTAAAAAGAGAGAAGCCACATTGAGCAATAAAAGAGGTTCTCTGGAAGTAACTCTTAAGCATAATTATAGGTAGGCTTAGTTTCTCTGCTACAGAAATAAGTTTCATAAGAGCAAGCCTCAAGATCAAGGGCTTGGCTTATTAATGTGGGAGTCCCTCGTGTCTGAGAGAGTATCAAGGGCTCCCCGGGGGGGGTGGGGGTGGAATTTAATAGTTCCATGTTTTTTTCTCCAGTCCCTTAAGGGACTTTGCCAATACTTTTAAATTATCTGTCCAACATACTCTAGGATGTATCTGGGTATTACATTAAACTATACCTAATTACAAGCCTTCCTTCCCATTCTGAGCTCCATGTGTTTGGATTGTTTAAATGAACTATCCAGACTGAGTTACATTGTGTGCTACAAAAAATTTAGGTTCTGAACAAAATAAAGCTCTCTTCCTTTGGTCTCATACACTAGGTAAAGTTCTAAAATACAGACACTGTCATCCTTTACCCTGTATTCTGATTCACCTTAGTCCCAAACAGATTGGTTTTGTTCTTATCTCTAATTGAAGCCTGGTCCCTTTTTTGGTTTCTTCAACAGTTGTTGAATGTAGCAATGCTGACCTTCAAAGCTGCAGATCTCCAACTCTGATTCCAGGTGTTGCATAGGTACCCAAAGTTCCAGGGAAATGCCAGAGGGTATGCACATATAGCATACCATCTCAGAATCCAGAAATAACACTTAAATCTCAGGAATAAATGTGCCTGCTATAAGAGTTTATAATCTAGGCCCCAATTTTCTTATAACTGCTTTCTAAAAGAGACCATACAATATCCATCCCTTTGTTTCCGGCTTATTTTGCACAGTACAATGTCTTCAGTGTTCATTTACTTCATTACATATTTCACGACTTTGTTCCTTTTTGTAGCTGCACCATATTCCATCATATGTATACACTACAGTTCATCTTTCTGTTTCTCAGTCATTGTACTCTTCAGCCACCTCCACCCGTAGGGTATCATGGATAATGTCCAAAATATACAGTCCACTTCTCACAATATCTTCACTTAGTTGTACAATCATCACTCTCAATTTTAGAAAATTTTCATTTCTCCAAAGAGAAAAATAACAGATAAACCCACCCTCACCAAAAAGAAAATCCAAAACTGCCCTTAATTTTTGCACCCCTGCCCCCCTACACACAGCTATTACCTACCCCTGGTATTTCTGTGTTACTGGTAATGTCTTCATGTTAAATATAGGCCATAGTATACAATAGTAGTTTTGCCAGTCTGAAACTATTACATACTCCAGAAAAACCCTGTTTAATCCTGATCCAATCTTGTGGGGGCAGCTGTTTCTTTTAATCTGATTCAATATTATGGGGCAGAAACTTTTTATTAGATTATTGTCATGGAGATTTGACGCCCCCAATTGTGGGTGTGACATTTGATTAGATGAAGATGTGACTCCATGCATTGAAGATAGGTCTTTATTAGTTTACCGGAGTCCTTTAAAAGGGGAAACATTTTGAAGAAACCTCAAAGGCAGATACTTGAGAACAGCTGCTTCATAGCTGACAGAGACACAGATGTTTGGAGATACTTGGAGTCCAACAGAGAGAACAGATGCCTAGACAAAGGCAGAGCCCAACAGACATTGTCATGTGTTTTCTCATGAGATGCTAAGCAAGCCAGAACCCAGAGTTGTGTCCTGGAGGAACTAAGTGAAATGCTTATAGAGGAAACCACTGGTTTCAGAAGCTGGAAGCAATGGAACCAGGAACAAGGACCAGCAGATGACCAGCCACATGCTTCCCAGCTAACAGAAATGTTCCAGATGGCATCATTCTTAAGTGAAAGAAAGAAATCTTGTTGGAACTTTAATTTGGACATTTTCATGGCCTTAAAACTGTAATCTTGTAATGTAATAAATCCCCTTTATAAAGGCCATTCCATTTCTGATATATTCGATTCTGGCAGCTTTAGCAAATCAAAATAGATTTTGGTACTGAGAGTGGGGTATTGGAGTTTGTAAATACCAAACATGTTGGAACAGCTTTTTTAGTAAACCAAAATGGCAGTTTTCCTCCTATACCTTGCTGTGCTGGTTTGAAGCTGTTATGTAACCCAGAAAAGCCACATCCTTAAATCCTCATTCAATATTGCTGGGTGGTGGGGCAGCTGCCATGGCTCAGCAGGCAGAGCTCCGACCTGCCATGCTGGAGGTCTGGAGTTCGATCCCTGGTGCCTCCTGCCCATATGCAAATTTAAAAAATATATATTGCTGGGTGTGATCTTTTTTATTATTTCCATAGAGATGTGACCCACCCAATTGTGGGTGGTACTTTTTGATTAGATGATTTCCATGGAGATGTGTCTCCACCCATTCAATATGGGGTTCCTTCTTGGAGCCCTTCAAGAGGGAACTATTTTGACTAGAGTCACCAGACTTGACAGAGCCCACACAGCCAGAGATCTTTGGAGATGCATAAGGAAAATGCCCCCAAAGAAGCCTCATGAAACGAGAGTGAAAACTAGCAGACATTGCCATGTGTCCTTCCAGCTGACAAGGTGTTCTGGACCCATCTGCCTTTCTTGAAACAAGGTATCTTTACCTGGATGCCTTAGTTTGGACATTTTCACAGTCTTAGAACTGTAAACTTGCAACTTAATAAATCACTCCTTTTTAAAAGCCTCCCATTTCTGGTATATTGCATTCCAGCAGTTTTTACAAACTGAAACATCCTCTGTAGTAGTTAGGTTCAGGTGTCAACTTGGTCAGGTGATAGTGCCCAGTTCTGCTGCTGTGGATTTACATAATCAATATGTGAAATTTATCTATGGCTGATTGCATTTGTGGTTGGCTAGAGGGTATACCCTCCCGAGTGGGTGAGGTTTCATTTAATTAGCTGGAGGCTTAAAAGAGAGAGGTCAGAAAAGCACTCAGCAGCTCAGCCTACCTTATCTCAGCACTTGCAGCTCAGCCCAGATGTTTGGAGAATCAGAAAGGAATAACCCTGGGAAAAACCGTTGGAATCCAGAAGCCAGAAGAGAAGGCCAGCAGATGTTGCCTTGAGCCTTCCCACTGACAAAGAAATCAGATGAAAGCTAGCTGCCTTTCCTCTGAAAAACTATAAATTTGTAACTAAATAAATCCCCCTCATTAAAAGGTGATCTATCTAGCTTTAGCAAACTAAAACACCCTCTATTATCAACTCTGTGTACAAGATTCACGTGGTTCACACAGCATCACTCTTATATTCATGGACTTTGATATTGAAAGCTATACATCTTGTGCTTGGGACACAGTCACTGTCTGGCATGGTGGCTCTCCTGGATCATCCATAATAGGACAATACTATGGGAATTCAAACCCCAGAACAAGCCCAGTCTGTTTCCAACCAGCTGGTGGTGATTTTAAACTCAGACCATTTGGTGCAACAGAGTGGATTTTAAGTTATTTGGACCATATAAACTTGAAGTTGTAGTGGAGTACTTATCTCTGATAATGGTACACTAAAGATCCCTGCATTGGCCACAGAACTTCCCTTGGAACAGCAGATGCTCCTGGACAGCCATCACTCATGAAAATAACCACTGAAAGGACAGCTTTGACAGCAACTATCAGATCCCCAGTGGAGATGGGCAGTGTCCTAACATCTTTATGAAGGTTAGGGCCCCAGTTTATTTAATCAGAACTGAACTGGCTTCATGAACATAAACATTTAGTCTGGAAATGACTCATTGCTTCTCAAAACAAGAAAAGGATAATTTTGCTGTTTAGATATTTTATACAAAGATAGAAAGAAAGCTTAAATATTAGTTCAACTTGGAACCACAGTGTATATCCTTGTTATTATTTTTCCCTGTGACTTTTCATTTGCAAATACATAGGCAAAGTAATATAGTTAAGGAGATTGTTCTCTGGTCTTATTAAATTATCATCAGCAAAAAAAAAGAAAAAGTCAGACAGAAGGAGAGGATGGATGCTTGTTGGCAATTACCATCATCTGCCACAGATAGGTGATTCTCCCCAAATAGGGGGTTGTTTATATGCCATAAGCAGATGGTAGCCATAGAGAAAAAAAATAGAAAAGATTTATTATAATTCTTTATCACTATTTATTCAGGGAATTAAAAAATCACATTTGTTAAAATACTGATTCTTTCTTATGGAGCTTTTACTCTTGAGGCTTGTTAATTTCTCTAAATAAACTTTTAATTTTAGATTTATAGAAAAATTGCATAGATAGTACAGAGAGTTCCCATATATCCCACACCCAGTTTCCCCTACTATTAATATCTTACAATAGTATGGTATATTTGTCATAACTAATGAATCAATACTGATACATTATTATTATTATTATTTGGCTTTTTCAGGGGGTTTTACTGGGTTACAATTTTACAATTCTAAGGCCATGCAAATGTCCATATTAAGGCATCCATAGGAAAATTCCCTCTCTGGGGAAGGGCTATTGGCATCTGGAGTTCCTCTGTCAAGTGAGAAGGCCCATGACAACATCTGCTGGTCTTTCTCTCCTGGTTCTAGTTTCAATGGCTGTCTCCAAATGTCTTTGAGTGTTTATCTCTCAGCTTCTCTGAGCTCTCTGAGTTTCACTTGTCTTTTATCCTCTCATAGAGGATCCACTAAAGGATTAAGTCCCATCTTGAATTAGGTGGGTTGATACATTATTATTAACTAAAGTCCATGCTTTATTTAGATTTCCTTAGTTTTTATCTAATGTCCTTTTATATTTTAATTTTCCACGCTTGGAATTCTTTTGCTGTAATACATCAGCCATGAATATAACTATATGCTGGGTCCTGTGGGTCCATCCAGATGTTACATTTAGTCATCACATCTCCTTAGGTTCCTCTTGACTGTAGCAGTTTCACAGACTTTTCCTTTTTTTTTAATGACCTTGACAACTTTGAGGACTGTGTTTCACAAAATGCCCCTCAACTGGGATTTGTCTGATGTTTTTTCTCCTGAGAGTGAGGATATATGTCTTGAGTAGGAAGATCACAGAGGCAAAGTGCCATCTCACCATGTCACCTCACAGGCACATGCTATCGACATATCAGCATGATTTATCACTACTGTTCTTAACCTCCAGCACCTGGCTGAGGCGGTGCTTGCCAGGATCTCCACAAAGCTCATCTTTTTCTCTCCCTTTCCATTTTCCATTTCTCTCCAATTCTACATTGTGGAATATAGAATTCTGTGGAAGGATATCACTCTATACACAGTTGGCACTTAAGGAGAGGGGATTGTCTATCATTAACCCTGGATGATCTACACTGCTTGTGCTTGCTGGGACTCTCGCATGCCTTTGTGGTGGAGATGTGTAGAAAAGAGTTAATAGGGGGCCTGAGACTATCCTTATGAAAGCTTGTTTGAAAGTGGGCCATTGGTTGGTGTTTTGGTTTGTTAATGCTGCCAGAAATGCAATATACCAGAAATGGAATGGCTTTTAAATAAGGGAATTTCTTAAGTTACAAGTTTACAGTTCTAAGACCATAAAAATGTCTCAATTAAGGCATCTAGAGAAAGATACCTTGACTCAAGATAGGCCGATGTCTGTCCCATGAGAAGGCATGTGGCTGGCATCTGCTGGTCCTTGTTCACAGTTCTGCTGCTTTCAGCTTCTGATGCCAGTGGTTTCCTCTCTAAGCATCTGTGAGCTTTCATTTAGCTCCTCTGGGACACAACTCTGGGTTATGGCTTCCTTAGCATCTCATGCAAAGGCACATAATTATATCTGCTAGGCTTTGCATCTCCAAACTTCGATGTCTAGTTGTCTGCTCTCTTTCTTGGCACACCAAGTATCTCCAAATGTCTGCATCTCTGTTGGCTCTGTCTCTTCTGCGGTTTCTCCAAAATGTTCCCCCTTTCAAAGTACTCCAGTAAACTAATCAAGCCCCACCTTGAATGGTTGGAGTCTCATCTCCATCTAACAAAAGGTCATACCCACAATTTAGTGGGTCAATCTCCATGGAAACAACCCAATCAGAGGCTTCCACCCTACAATATTGAATCAGGATTAAAGGACATGGCTTCCCCCCACAAAATCGGATTAGGAAAGAAAACATGGCTTTTCTGGGGTACATAACAATTTCAAACCAGCATAGTTGGCACCTTGGAACTCAGATTTCAAGAGCATTCCCACCAAGTCACAAAATAGAAGAGTTGCTCACTGTGCCTAAATTGTTTGTACAAGCAATGTGGTTTATGCTGATATACATAGTTTGCTTCTGGGAGTCAGGAATTTTGGTGCAAGCTAGGCAGAGAATGCCTACTCCCCAGTAAAAACCCTGAGCACTGAGTCTCAAATGAGCTTCCCTAGGAACAATATTTCATGTGTTGTTACAACTTATTGCTGAGGGAATTATGTGAGGCCTGTGTGACTTCCCTGGGAGAGGACTTTTGAAGCTCATGCCTGCCTTCCCCAGGACTTTGCCATATGTGCTTTTTCCTTTGCCGACTGTGCTTGGAATTCTTTTGCTATAATAAATAAGCCATGAGTGTGACTATATGATGAGTCCTGTGAGTCCTCCTAGCAAATCACCAAGCTTGGGGGTGTTCTTGAGGTCCCTGACAAGGAGACACCTCTACCAGGTAGTCTTGTGATGCCTATTATAGAACCCTATGGGTTTCACTGATTCCAGAAAAATTGGGGAGTTAAGCTTTTGGTTTGGTGTTCCCTCTTCCATAAGATAGCATAAATTTGTATCCTCTCCCCCAAGCTTTGTGGCTTAGTTTTAGGGGTCTGATTTCTGATGGATGCTACTTTCTCTTAGTAGATAATTAGCTTCATTGATGCCTCCTTTTCCTGGCCAGTGATCAATGTCCTTCCATTTCACTGTTTTGGGCAGAGCAGAGCTTGTGAGCCCTGGCTTTTGTGGGAAGCCTACAACCTCACCTCCCATCCCCATGAGAGGTTTAATAACTCAGCCCTTGGCCTCTTAAGGCCTATATTGATTTGATATTATTCTCTTGAGAGGTTTAGCTTCAGATCCTACTAAAAGGATTCTTGTGTGTCTGAGACCTGGGGATTTCTCTTACTTGCTTTCAAGCTTAGCCATGTATCAAAAATTTTTGTCAGACTTTTTTTTTTTCCACAGCAATATAATAGTTTGAGGGAGATCCTTTTATATCAGCTCAGTCTATCATATTGTGTAGAAACTGGAACTATATCTTTTCATCTTGAGATCTCCTTAATATAAAACCTAGAGAAGATACTACTTCCAAAGTGGTGACCAAATGTTGAATGCATGAATAAATTAACAAATCACATTTTTTATTGACTCCTATTACTCCCAATTCTACTTCTCCATAGGTTGAAATCCACAACCATTAAATCTATGGTCATAGCCAGTCTCCTTATTCATGAAATAAGAAAGACTAATGCAAAAATCAAGGTATTTTTCAATGCATGGGCATTGTCTTACCTAGTCAAGATTATAAATACTGATCAATGTCTATGTGTCTGAGCAGAGACAATGCTCTCAAGCCCCTGAGTATGCAGCAGAATCAGAATCTGACTATTAGCATTTCACTTGAGGTACCAATTCAGAGGGGCTATGATGAAACAACCATTGCCATCGGTAGGAGCAGAGAGGGCTCTTGGAAGATGTGGGCCATGGATTACTGTCGTTAAATGGAGGCTTCCCATACAACATTATGAGGACAATGCAGACTCACTTTTGTAAAGATAAGAATCAAGGGAATCTTGTCTGGGATCACCAAGGATCATAAATCTTCTAATTAGCTATATCCAGGGTAGGATAATATGCAGAAAAGAATTATCAATTTTTCCAAATTCTAGATACATGGAAGTAACATAAGCTTAGTGATTTCCCAGAACTCTGTAGAAAAGTGTGCTAGAACAGACAAGAAAGTTACGGGTAAAGAAAAGGGTTAAACAAATTAGAGATTAATCATAGAGGTAGTTATCAAAGGTCTGGAGGCCAAGAACTGAGTTGGGAATGGGACCAAATGATATCCCCCGTTACATAATCTCAGACCTCGTGACACATTTTCTCTGTAGTTAATTACTGTCACTATAGCAAAATAATCACTTGTACAATCTTTTGTGAATTGTGCTTCACTTGACAATAAGTTTAATGAGGAGATGGACTATGTCTGTCTTACCCCAAGACCTACAGTGCCAGATGCATAATAAATATTTGTTGAATAAATTAATAGTCATGAAATCATCCCATATTGGGCCTCTTTATGCAATACTTTCCTGACTCTGAATTGGATTCTGTACTGGTCCTCCAAACTCACTGACTGCCCCATTGTTACAGTAAGAAAACCCTACCCCACACTGTTTACCTTTCTATTTATGCAGTTCGGATCTTGGTGTCACAGCCTTAGATCAAAAGCAAAGGAATTCAGAGCTTAGTTTTGTTAGCTTGTTCGGTTTTCTGTTTTCATTTAGGTTTGTTTTGATTTTGTAACTTCCAAAAGAAAAAAAGGTAGAGGAAACATCTAACATACAGAGTAAAATGAAAACACACACCGCTGTGTTCATAATTTTATAATAATATCTCTCTAATACAAATTGACCCACAAAAGAAAATGAAAATGTAATCCTTCTTCCTTCTTAACCACAAAACATTTTACCAACCCATCATCCTGGGCCTTCAAGCTGTGACCTATGGAATGGTACATGGACAATCTTTTCTTTGCGGTTAACCTCTTAAAAATAAATATCTAGGTATCTGTTTGTTGGAATTCTCTAAAAATTCACCACTACTATTTATAATGGCTATTCATCTCTTCAGAAAAGATTTTTGTGTAAGCGATACTTGCTCTACGGTAACATACATTCTTAATTTTAACTTCTGAGTCAAGGGTATGAGCTAACTCTGGAAAGCATATTTTTATCGGTGCTAAATACAGTGACATTTAATTATATATTTATTAAATATCTACTAAATGTAATATCTACCATTATTTCTATATACAATAGATGATGCAAAGATGAAAAATGCAGTCTTCTTTAAGATTCTTATCACCTATCACTATAAATAACACATATGCCCAAAACTATGATGAGTCATAATATGATGTCAAAAGAGAGTTCAAAGACAGCTGAGTAGTCAACAAGGAAAGCTTGTGGTGGAGTTGACCTTAAAAATGAATAGTATCTCATCAGGTAAAGATGGGAGCAGAGACACAGGAGCAGTGGAACAGCTACAGAAAGAGCAGGCAGTTCAGTGGAACTGGTCTGTTGGGTATACATAAGAGAGAAGGGCAATACATTAAAAATAGGAGAGGACCAGAACAGGCAGAATATTGAGTGACAGTCAGATATCTGAACTTTATTTTTCATAGGTAATAATAAGCCATTTGTTTTAGTCTGCTAAAGCTAATGAAATGAGATATACCATAAATGAGTCGGCTTTTACAATGGGGATTTATTAACTTAAAAGCTTAGAGTTGTGAGGTTGTGAAAATGTCCAAATAGAGGCATCAAAAGGTGAGCCTTTCTCCCTGAAGATAGGCTACCAGCAGTCCTCAGCAGCTCTGCCACATGACATCTGCTAGTCCATCTCTCCCTGCTTTCATTGCCTACAGATTCTAACTTTTCTTTCTCAGCTTCTCTGGTACTTTTTCTGTGCCTTCTCCATCTTATCCTCTTATAAAGGACTCCCATAAAAGGATTAAGACATACCCTGAATGCCTTGAGTTACAGCTCCACTTAAGATCCTACTCACTAAAAGATCCTGCTTACAAAGGGTCCACACCCACTGGAATGAATTCGCTTCAAGAACATGACCTTTTCTGGGGTACATGCAACTTCAAACCATCACATCACTGAAAAATTTTTCAACAGGAAACAAATAGGAAGGCTTTGAGAAGAGTGAGTAATAATAAGATTAATGCTCTACATTTAAGCCAGTGTTTCCCAAATCAGGTGGCTACTTACAGTCTTCTTGGGGAGTTTATTTTAAAATACAAATGTACAGGCTATATTCCTAGAGGTCCTAATTCAGTTAGTCTGAGGATTCATTCTATTCCTTGGGGAGGCAGCTCCCTGGCGGTGGTGACAACAGTGGAAACCATCAGGGTCCAGAGATGGCAAAGCCATTGGCAACATTCAGCATATGGGAATAGTATCAATGGCCCCTGCCAGGTTGGCATGACCTGGTGTGGGCCTGGTGACCCAGCCTCTCCTGGCTCATGTTCCTTTTCTGAGCTAGATGCTTCAGGCTTCTGATAATAAATTATCCACAATGTTTCTGTTGTTTGCAACCAAGTCCCCTGGCCTCCATAAACCAAGTGAAGCTTTCAGGAGTGCTTGGTCCCTGCACATTCCCCTCTAACTATCTCCTACACAGAGAAAAAATATACCTACAAAGATTATGCCTTTGTCCTCTGGAAGAAAGCCTAATTGATCGGTAGCGAATCTATCCCAGCCATGAAAAGATATTCAAGTCCTATAATGTAAATGTGCAGTTTACACCATGCATATTCCTTTCCCCACCCCAGTTACACTGCCCCACCTCTACCTTAAATCATTTTAACTTGGGATGGATTAACTTGCCTTGACAATCAAAATTCCTCTTAACTTTCTAATGAATGCTTTGTCATTCTAAAGTCTTGGAACTTTAACCCCTGACTTCCTCTCCTGAATTTAATTCTTCTGATTTCATAAAAGTTACAGCTGTGTGTTTGCCAGTCCATTTTGGGAAACAAGCAGCTGTCTACCACAGGCTTCAATTCTTTCTATTTGGTCTCAGAGGTAACTTATGTGTGTTTTTTAAGTCTCTGCTTGCCTTAAATAGATTTTAGGAGGAAACTGTATCCCTTAGCCTAACTGTGGACCTTCGCCCCAAGTGATACATGGAGTCCAGAGTCTTTTTTTCCCCCTTTCTTTCTAAAAAGGGGGCTTTCTTCTTATTGCTTTACCATTTTGTAAGATCAGGAAATGCAAGATATGAATTTTATTTTTAATTTGACTTATTTATATTTTTTAAAAAGTTCTTATTTTGAGCTGGAGTCACCATGCTTTTTTCCTCCAAGTGAAATGAAATGGACTAGCAGGCACAGCTTGAGGAGGTGAGCAAAGCTGAAGTGTTTTACACATAGGAAGGAGCAGGCTGCCGTCTGTTCCAATACAATGCATGTCCTGTGAAACAGGGGGAGCCAGATACCTTTGAATGATCCACAGACAGCAAAGCCCAAGGGCTGCCCTATCCTACCATTGATATCATATGGTCAATTATAAGTAGCCTTGGCCACATTAATGTAGAATGATAGGTAAAGATGCCAAGTTTCACTTAAAGCTGTGATTTCGGGTGCATTAGAATCTTTGGGGATGATTGTCATAAATAGAGATTCTAGGCACCACACCAGGCCACAGGCCAGGTAAATAAATGTATGTGCATGTGGGTGCGCATGTGTGTTTGGGGAAGGAGCTGAATAAACTTTTTAGTAAGCAAACTAACTTTTTTTTTGCAGCCCTATTTATAGTTTCATTTTTTCACAAATGTAATCACACTATACATACTATTCTATACCTTGCTTTTCCACTCAATCAGTATATATATATCTGGATCATTATTTGGTAACAGCACATAAAAATCTACTTTATTTTTTTAAATTCCTACATAGCATTTTTATATGGTATATCATTATTTTTTAAATTTTTACTGATATATATTATATATTCACATACCATGTAATCATCCAAAGCATACAATCAATGGTTCACAGTATCAGCATATAGCTGTGTATTTATCATCACAATAAACTTTTTTCTTTTTTTTTGGTGAAAAATAACATATATACAGAAAAGCAATAAATTTCAAAGCACATTGCAACAATCAGTTGTAGAACAGATTTCAGAGTTTGGTATGGGTTACAATTCCACAATTTTGGTTTTTACTTTTAGCTGCTGTGAGCTACTAGAGACTAAAAGATCTATCAGTATAATTCAGCAATCATACTCATTTGTTAAACTCTACTGTGCTGGTTTGAATTTGTGGACCCCAGAAAAGCCATGTCCTTTAATCCTCATTCAGTATTGCTGGGTGGGAGTTTTTTGATTATCCATGGAGATGTGACCAACCCAATTGTGGGTGGTAACTTTTGATTAGATGATTTCCATTCAACATGGGGTTGCTTGCTGGAGCCCTTTAAGAGGGAACCATTTTGGAAAGAAATATAGAGCCCACACAGCCGGAGACCTTTGGAGATGAAGAAGGAAAATGCCCTTGGGAGAGCTTCATGAGCTAGCAGATGCTGCCATGTTCATCATGTGCCTTTCCAGTTGTGAGAGAAACCCTGAATGTCATCGGCCTTCTTGAACCAAGGCGTCTTTCCCTGGATATCTCAATTTGGACATTTCTGTAGACTTGCTTTAATTTAGACATTTTCACTACTTTAGAACTGTAAACTTGCACCTTAATAAAATTCCCCCCTTTTAAAAGCCATTCTGTTTCCTTATTACCATTAAACCAATGGTTTTCAACCCTGAGGGATTTCCGTCCTACCCATGGGACATTTGGTAATGTCTGGAGACATTTTTGGATGTCACAACTGAAAGGATGCTACTTTTATCTTGTGGCTAGAGGCCAGATATGCTGCTAAATATCCCACAATGCACAGGACAGCTCCCACAACAAAATGTCTGTAGCATCAAAATAGAAAATGCTTCATAGACTATGGCCATTCTGTTTTGGATATATCACATTCCAGGAGCTAGCAAACTAGAATACCTACCTTCTCTGTATAACTCCACCATCACCTTTGATCTTTCTCCCACTCTTTAAGGATATTTTGTCTATACCCATTCTAACTTTTCTATGTTTGAAGGGGCTGTCAATAATATGGGATTGGAGGGTAGAACTAGCTGATGTTCTGGAGAGGCTGGCCCCTCTGCATTTCAGGACCTATCTAGTCTAGGGACCTATCTGGAGGTTGTAGGTTTCTGGAAAGTAACCCTAGTGTGTGAAACCCTTGTGGAACCTCATATAAGGGCTTAGGTATTCTTTAGGGTTAGCAGAATGGTTTTGGTTAGGGTTTGGCAGGCTATGATAGGTAGCAATGTCTAACTGAACCTTGTGTAAGAGTAGCCCCCAGAGTAGCATCTCGACTCTATGCAAAGTAACTTTAATAAGGGCATAACAGGTAAGTCCAAACTAACTAATGATCAGCATTTATAAATGAATCCAATATTGAGCAGTTTTAGATACTAATTAATGAATGTGTTAATCTTTCTTTGCTCTAGACATTATCTACTATTTAGTTATTTAAAAACATCTAATACAGACTAATATGAATTAAGATTTTTCAAAAAATCCTCAAACAAGATGCTTTGTTCTTAAAGGTTATTGTATAATGATAAAGCTTTCACAATGTGACTATATGATTGTGAAAACCTTGTTTCTGATATTCCTTTTATCTAGGGTATGGATAGATGAGGAAAAACTATGGATAAAAAATAAACAAATAATGGGGAAACAAAGGTTAAAATAAAGTGAGTAGTCTGAAATATTAGTGGTTAGTGAGAAGGAAGGATAAAGAGTATAGTATGTATGAGGTTTTTTAAATTTTTGCTGGAGTGATGCAAATGTTAAAAAATGATCATGGTGATGAATATACAATTATGTGATGATATTGTGAGCCATTGCTTGTGCACTATGTATAGACTGCTTATGTGTCAAGAATATTTGTATGTGTGTTTTTTAAGGTATGACAATAAAAAATATATACCCAAGATGCTTTGCCTATCTATGCTTGATGCTTTAATTACAATTAAATGTTAAGGTCAATTAACACTTTTTATCATCAAATTAAGCTTATTATTTTGAGATCAGTATAGATTCACATGCAATTATAAGAAGTAATGCAGAGAGATCCAAGATTCCTTTTACCCAGTTATCCCCAATGGTAACGCCTTGCAAAACTACCATAAAATATCCCAATCAGGATATTGAGATTGATATAGATATTCTAAAATATATTGACAAAGATGAAGGACAGAACATTTTCATCACCTAAGGAACCCTCATATTGCCCTTTTGTAGCCACTTTCACTTCCTTATCCCTACCACTGTCCTCAAGCCCTGGTAATCATTAATCTGTTCTCAGTCTCCATAATTTGTCATTTGAAAAACTTTATATAAATGGAATCATGCATTATGCAGCCATCTGGGATTGCCTTTTTTCCACTCTGCATAATTCTCTGATGATTCAACCGAGTTGTTGCATGTATCAATAGTTTGTTCCTTTTTTGTTGCTGGATAATATTCCATGGAATGGACATACTATAGTTTGACCATTTACCCATTTAGAAAACATCTTGGTTGTTTCTAGTTCTTGGCTATTATGAATAAAACTATAAACATCTGTACTACAAGTTTGTGTGAACATAAGTTTTATTTCTCTGGGGTAAATCTCAAATGTGCAATTGTTGGGCCATGCTGTCATTGTATGTTTAGTTTTTAAAGAAATCACTGAATTCTTTTCCAAAGTGACTATAACATTTTGTTTGGATTGGGTTTTTTGTTTGTTTACTGTTGAGTTTTACGAGTTCTTTCTATATTCTAGATAGTAGTCAATTGTCAGACTTGTGGTTTTTAAATATTTTCTCCCAATCTGTAGCTTACATTTTCACCCTCTTAAAATAGTCTTTCACAAAGAAAAATCTTAAATTTTGATGTAGTTTAATTTGTGAGTTTTTCCTTTCATGGATTGTGGTTTTGGTGCCAAGTCTGAGAACTTCTTACCTACCTGTAGATCCTGAAGATTTTCTCTTTTTTTTAATCTAAAAGTTTCTTAGTTTTATGTTTTACACTTAAGACTGTAGACCAGGGTGGGCCACGGTGGCTCAGCAGTCAAGAATGCTTGCCTGCCATGCCCGAGGACCCGGGTTCGTTTCCCGGTGCCTGCCCATGTAAAAAAAAAAAAAAAAAAAAAAAGACTGTAGACCAGCTTGAGTTAATTTTTACATGATTTGTAAGGTTTAAGGTTGATATTTTTCATCTATGGATGTTCAGTTGTTGAAGTGATTATCTTTCCTGAATTGAACTGCTTTTTTACCTTTTGTCAAAAATCAGTTGAGCAATGTGATGATATTATTAGTTATTGATTATATATCAAGAATGGGATGATCATATGGTAAGAATGTGTTTGTATGTTATGTTTAATAAATAAATTTAAAAAGGAAAAAATCAGTTGGGCAGAAATCAGTGTTTCTGGGTTCTCTGTTCTTTTCCATTGGTCTATGTGTCCATCTCTCTCACCACCACCTAGAATTGATTACTGTAGCTATATAATAAGCCTTGAAATTGGGAAAGCCTATTCCTCCCATTTATTCTTCTTTTTCAAAACTGTTTTAGCTATTCTAGTTCCTTTGCCTTTCCATATAAATTGTAAAATAATGTTGTGTATATCTACAAAAATGCTCTCAATTTTTTGTTAGATTTGCATTAAATCTGAATATCAATTTGGAGACAATTGACGTGTTTACTGTGTTTAAGTCTTCCAATCCATGAAAATGGTATGTCTTCTCATTTATTTATGTCTCTGAGTTCTTTCATCAGCATTTTGTAGTTTTCATCACACAGTTCCAGTACATTTTTGTTATATTTATTCCTAAGTGTATCATTGGCTTTTGAGCAATTTTAAATGGTATTGTATTTTTAAATACAGTATCCTTGTGTTCATTGCCACTATATAGTAATACAGTTCATTTTTTGCATGTTCTTCTTCTTTCCTGACATCTGGATGAATTCATTAGTTCTAGGAGGTCTTTTTTTTTTTTTATTTCTTGAGATTTATAGGTGGACAGTCATAGCAAATAGAGACAGTTTTATTTTTTCTTGTCCAACATGGGTGCTTTTATTTCTTTTTATAGCCTTATTGCACTAGTTGGAGCTTCCATTACTATATTTTGTTCACAATCTTGGGGGGGAACATGCAGTCTTTCATCATTAAGTGTAATGTTAGTTGTAGATTTTTTTTTTGATGTTCTTTATAAATATTCTGAGAATTTTTATCATGAATAGATGTTGATTTCATTTAATGTGTTTTCTGTTTCACTCGATGCAATAATGTCTTGTCTTATTTAGCCTGTGTTATGGTGGCTTACACTGGGTGAATTTTGAATGTTGAACTTAACTTGCATAACTGGAATAAATCCCACTTGGTCTTGGGATATAATTCATTTAATGCATTGTTAGATTTTTTTTTAATTTTGTATTTAACATCTAAGTGTGTGTGTGTATGTGTGTGTGTGTGTGTGTGTGTGTGTGTGTGTGTGTCTGTGCTCGGGTAAAGGTTATGGTCATTTTTAGCAAAGCATCCCCAGTGGCTCTGATGTCAAACATCACTCTTTGAGAGATGATGAGCTGAACTAAAGGTAGGACTAGCTCTAACAACTGGTTAATGATTTAAGTGAAGAAAAATCAACAGAATTAAGAAAAAAATAGCTCCATGAAACAAGATGTTATTTCCAGTGTCTAGAAGGTTTTCACCTTCAAAGACTAGGGCTGCTACTGAGTAGGTGTGCAGAACTCCTTAGGGTTGACACCAAAGAGACAATATTGGGGGATTCTGGAAGATTTAGAAAGCTCCATCTCACCACAGCGCCACTCCAATACTATCCTAAGCACAGGGTCTGTGCACCTTGCACTACCACCTAAGTGAGACAGTGCAAAAGAGAAGGAGTGGGTTCCTATGAACCTTGGGAGCTGTACAAATAAAACAAGTCTGGGGATTTTCTAGTTCCATTAGCATTAAGAGCTTGTATTGTGTAAAAGCCCCGCACTGATGAGTTCAACACTGGAGACTAGAGGGACAAAAGTGTCCCTAGAGGCCAGGTGTGTAGTGTCAACTGCTTTCATACCTGGCAAACCTTTAAGTTGCCGGTGACTTTGAGAAAGTAATATAAGTGAGAGTATTACAGGATGGAAATCAGGGACAGCTGTCATGGTCAACCCCTGGAGAGATGCGCTTTTCAAGGGCATAACTGAAGAGTTTGGGGAACCAAAACAACCAACACATTAGCCAGCAGGTGATAACAGGATTAAGACAACTCTTTTGATCACAACTCCACACAGAATGCTCCTAGATGCAGGGTTTAAGATCATAAAATACATAAATGGAAAGAAAAATAAAGCAAGAAAGTCTTTGCAAGTAGGTCTGTAGCTGTTTGTGTGCAGTGGGGAAAGTACTTCAGAATCAACACATAAGAAATAATAATCTTCTCGGAATCATCTCTGATTTACAAAATAAAAATAGGTACCATGCAATAAGTGCTTCCTACATGCCAGGAGTTGTGTACAACATTTGTAAACATGACTACTAATCTCTGTGTAATGGGTAACATACCCTAAGCATGTTAAACTGAAGTATTTTTGTTCTAAGTAGTCTCTGGGGCCAAGTTATCCCATGGAACACATTTCCAGACCCTCTCTTGTGGCATTGAGGGCATAGGGCTTGTCATAGTGTAACGTGGATACCACGTCCATCAAGATGATTAGCCCATGAAGCCATCTGCCTGGTAAGCTAGGAGGTTATAAAATAGAGAAAGTGAAAGTTGAAATCCCCACCTTTCAAACCGAGGATATTTTAAGAGAAAGAAGGAGGATACAAGCAAAAAGACTGAAATGTTTTTACCTTTACTTCTTACATCTTAGGGATGATACTTGGGGTAGGGTTAGAAACATTTAGTGGATGTTAGAAACATCCTGGGAGCCATAGGATATCAGGCTTGGTGGTGTCCTTCCATAGGCATTTTTCTGGGCTGGGATACTTTCCCTACTATGGCTGAGGAAGATTGTTGGATGAGGAGAGCTGCTTGAAAGGAGCTGTGGCTTAGAGGACCCCTCAGGAAAGGATGTAAGGGAGTAACACACCACCCTCACTCTCCTCCCTCACTCTGGTGGCTTGTCTGGGGTCCCCACTGGCCAAAAACAACTGAAAGCCAGTAAGAAAGAGAGTTCACTAAAGTAGTTCAAGCTTTGGGACAAAGGTCAGGGTGGAGGAGGGTAATAACTGGAAAGGCAAAGGCAGATGTGTGGCATTCCTTCTGTCTTAGCTTGTCAAGGATACTATAACAAATACCACACATTGGTTAGCTTAATACCATACAATGGTTTGGCTTAAACAAAGGGAATTTATTGGCCCATGGTTTTGAGGCTAGGAGAAGTCCAAAATTGAAAAGTCAGCAAAGCAATGCTTTTTCCCTGAAAAATGTGGTTTTCTGGTGCTGGTGACTGATGATCCTTGGTCCTTGGCTTTTCGGTCACCCAGCTATGCTCAAGGTGGCAACTTCTCCTTTCTTTTCTGGGTTCTATTGACTTCCAGCTTCCAGTTGCTCTCTGTGGCTTTCTCTATATATATATCTGAATTTCATTCTGCTTATGAAGGACTCCAGCAGTCTAGATTAAAGCCCAACCTAACTCAGTTAGGCCATACCTTAACTGACACCACATTTTCAAGAAATCCTATGTGCAATGATTCCATACCCACAGAACCAGGGGTTAATACCTGAACATGCCTTTTGTGGGAACCTGACTCAACCTTTACCACCATTTCAGAGACTGGAAGTCCAAAATCCAGCAAGGCCATGCTCTTTTCCTGGTCTGCAATGTTCTGGTGTAAGGAATCTTTGAAGTTTTTCAACTTGAATCTTTGCCTTCACTGCATGGCAGATGTCCTTGTCTCCTCCTGTGGTTTTCTCTGACCGCATCCAAAGTTCCTCTCTTTATAAATCCCCCAGTAATATGGATTAAGACACACCCTGGTTCAGCTTGGCCATTCCTTAACTAATAATAGATCCTATTCAAAATACCCTATTCACAAATGGGTTTATGACTATAGGAATGCAGATTAAGATCAAGAACTTGCCTTTTGTGGGGTACATTATTCAGTTGCCAACACTTTTTTACTTTTCTATCTATCTCTATGGCATTTACCAGTGTCATCCTCTCTATAGCCCTCTTACTTCATGCACACACTCCTACACACATACACACACATCACTCATCTATTGAACAATTTTCCATGTTGGGTCATAGTTACTCCACTGTAGGGTTTTGTAAGTACTATTCCTACTGTCTCTCTTTCCCACTCTTATATTCATCCTTCTCATCTCAGTTGAGGCCTCATTTCTTCCACAAACTCTTCTTGATCCCCAAGCCTGGACTGCATATTTCTCCCTTGTGTTCACATAAAAATAGTGACATTTTTGAGTGCATACTGTTGCAGGCACTATTCTAAGTAACTCCTAACATGCTAACTTATTCCGTAGAGCCGTATCAAGAACGTAGTATCGGGCGGGCCACGGTGGCTCAGCAGTTCTCAGGCAAGAACGCTTGCCTGCCATGCCAGAGGACCCGGGTTCGATTCCTGGTGCCTGCCCATGTAAAAAAAAAAAAAAAAAAGAACATAGTATCATTATCCTCAATTTACAGTCAAGGAAACTGAGGCACAGAGCACTTAACTGACCAAGGTCATGCAAATAGTAAAAGGACCAAAATTTGAGTTTGAACAGACTGGATCTATAGACCATTCTGTTAACCACCTTGATACACTAACTCACTAACCCTAGACCGTTCACAGTGCCTGTTACATAGCAAGCATTGAGAAAATACTAAAAATTAATTAATTAGTTAATCTCTCCATGTTTGGCAAGAATCCTAATGCTTTTTTTTTTCATCTCAGTACATCTTGGTGAGAAAGTTTTGTTATCTAGCTTTGCTTTGTCCCCATCAAATACTTACATGAGATTGTATTTTAATGCCCAAGACCTAACTAAGAACTTCTGATACATCAGAATTTATTAGACTTGTTGCTCTTGAGAGCTCAAGTCTCCATGTGATGAAGGATCTGACAGTACAATTTCTGCAAAAACCATTAATGGTATCCACTTCAGCAATTATATTTATCATTTTCCCACCTGGGAAATTCAAACCCTAACCTCTGCTGTCATGAATGTACAGTAACTTATGAGTTTGATGTTGTGCCTGACACCACAGTTTCTGCAAAAACCATTAGTGGTGTCTGCCTCAGCGATGAAGTACAGGAATGGCTCTTGGAAAAAATTAAAGAAAAGAAGGAGGTAGTTATATAGACAACTTGTGAGAAGCTGATCTAATGTACAGGAAAGAACCAGCTCTAAGGTGGAAAGAATGAAGAAGGCAAATAAGATTAAATTAGAAGGAGAGTGAAACTAAGATATTGCAAAAGTGAAGTGAGTCAAGAAACCAAAATTTTAGGGTATACCTTTCATGTGATTGGTGCCTTGTTTTAAATAATTCATTCAATCATCACAACAACCAGGCATGTATTTTTCAGTTTACAGATGAGAAAACGAAGGTCAAAGATGTTAAATACTTGCCCAAGATTATCCAGAAAATAACCATACTGGGATTCAAAGCTTGTGTTCTTTCTATGCTCACAGCCCTCATGGTATATAGCTTAGTGCTTCAGTTCAGCTTAGAGGCTGAAACATCACCACTGCTCATTTGCTTTACTCCTATGTTAGTTCATTTATGTACCAACTTTTATTGAATGCCTAGGCACTGTACTAAGTTCTGAGGATATTACAATAAAGAGGTACATCCATAGTCTGAAGGATCACATTAATCATTGTGAAAAGTGCAATGATAGGATACTATGGGAGTGCAAAAGCATCTAACCCAGTCTTGATGGAGATGGAAAGGGAGACTGATTTCAATGAATGCTTGCAAAGGAAGTGAATTCAAATGGAACCTTGAGAGATTTAGGGATTAGCAAGGAAAGGAAACGGGGCAATGTTTCAGTTTGCTAAAGCCACAGAATGCAATATATCAGAAATGGATAAGTTTTTGAATGTGAATTTATTATCTTAAAATTTAGTTTTAAGGCCATGAAAATGTTCCAATTAAGGCATCAACAGAATGGTACCTGATTTCTTTTGGTCCCACCAGAATCACCAAATTGTTATTGGACAAAGGAGGTGGATTCTTTTTTTTTTAATTTATTTATTAATTAAAAAATTAACAAATGAAATAAAAATTAATGTAGATAATCAGTAATTCACAATATCATCACTTAGTTGCATATTCAGCATTTCTTAGAACATTTACATCCATTCAGAAAAAGAAATAAAAAGACAATAGAAAAAGAAGTAAAACGAAAACAGAAAAAAAAAATTATACCTACCATACCCCTTACCCCTCACTTTCACTGATTACTAGCATTTCAAACTAAATTTATTTTAACATTTGTTCCCCCTATTATTTATTTTTATTCCATATAAGAGGTGGATTCTTTTGCTCAATGTGCTCAAATTACCAAGTCTTGAGACACCAGGGTTTCAAAGAGAGAAAAAGTTTATTGTTAGGTGCAAAGCAGGAGATCAGATAGCCTATCAGCCCCAAAATCTGTCTCCCTGAATTGCAGTAATTCTAATAGTTTTATAGCTTTAAAAGATGGGCAGGTTTTAGGATGAGTACAATGGCCCTAGATGATGTGATTAGAGGTGATTTAATTACTGAACATGTGCAGACTGATTACATGCTTAGTCACAGAACACATGCAAGAAAATATGATGGTAGGCATGATTTTTAGTATTACAACAAGTTATAGGAAACATGGGTTAAGTTACTGCACGTCAGGCAGCCCATTTTGGTTACATCCAATTTCAGTTTTTAAGGTAACATTGCCTTGGGGTGGGTTAGTTCCGGGCTAATCCAAGACCCATCATTAATAAACATTAGGGGCTCTCTTTAGGAATACAAGGCTTTAAGGTGAAAAAAAGAAAACAAAAAAAACTGGATAAATGGGTACAAGTGAAGGTTAATCACAAGCTTTTTTACAATCACAAGGGCACAAGATAAAGCCTCTGTAATCATTATCAGAGATCAAGGCAGCTGGATTATAGTTCAAAGATTTCAGGCATTTCCTTCTATCTACTTTAATATACATGAAAGTAAGAAGAAATATCTATATGATAATTCATAATCATAATCATACCTTAAATGCTAACTTCTTAGTTACACTCTAAACAGGCTGCTGGAATCCACGGTTCTTCTGTAAGATAGCAAGGCAGACAGCTGGTGTCTACTTGTCCTTCTCTCTTAGGTCTTGCTGCTTTCAGTTTCTGGTTCAGTGTCTTCCTCTCTGAGCTTCTATGGGTCTTGTCTCAGCATCGTGGGGGCTTTTCTCTCCAAGCTCTCTTGATGTTTCTCTATGAGCTCTTTCGGCTTTCTCTACCTTTTATTCTTTCATAAAGGACTCCAGTAAAGGATTACGACCCACCTTGAACCTTCCACCCACAATAGATCTGTACCACAGGAATGGATTAAAAGAACGAGCCTTTTCTGGGGTGCATAACAGGTTCAAATCAGCACAGACAGTATAATCCAGGAAGAGATTACAGAGGCTTGGGATCTCTAAGAACTGAAAGTAGCTCAGCGGAAGGTAGGATGATAGCAAGAGATAAGACAGGACACTCCAGGGCCCAAACATGTAGAGTTTTGAATAATGTACAAAATATTTTGTACTTTATCTTGCAAACCATAAGAAGCCATTGGAGTGATATTATTGGACTTGTGTTCTAGAAGAATTACCAGGTTGAGGGGGCAAAAATGGAGTCAAGAATAATAGCCTGAACTAACATGGCGGTGGTGGGGGAGGGAGAGAGACATAGGTAAATTTTTAAAAATCAAGAAGACAGAATTAACAGGACTTGGTAATTAACATGGCTGTAGAAGAAAAGGGAGAGGGAATAGTTCATAATGACGCCATTGTCCCTGGTTTCAAACCACTTAAAGGTAAAAGGTATCAGCATTCATTGATTATGGAATGCAGGCGAAAGAACAGGCTTGGGGAAGATTATACTGACTCTAATTTTGGAAAGACCCAGCAGGCTATTGATTATATGAATCTGGACCTCAGGATGGAAGAATGGACTACATAGAATAATTCCCAAGTCTTCAACATATAGATTACTGTTCCCAAACTTGACTGGGGATCAAAATTGTCTGTGGATTAATTTGGCAATAGTCCAAGACCAACTAAATAAAAATTTACAGGGAGTAGTACCTATAAGCATATATATAATGTTATTGTGGTAAATATATACAACATAAAATTTCTCATTTTAACCACTTAACCACAGTTCAGTGATATTAATTATATTCATAATATTATGTTACCATCATCACCATCCATTATCAAAACTTTCTTATCACCCCAAACAGAAACTTCGTACTCTTTAAGCATTAACCGTCCATCCCTCATCCTGATCCCTCCACCTCTGATAATTTGGAATCTACTTTCTGTCTCCATGAATTTGAATATTCTCATTTGTTTTGTATAAGTGAAATTATACAATGTTTGTCCTTTTGTGTCTGGCTTATTTCACTCAACTTCATGTCTTCATCTATGTTGTTGCATTTATCAGAATTTCATTCCTTTTTTATGGCTAAATAATATTCGTGTGTGTGTGTGTGTGTGTGTGTGTACTGCATTTTATTTATCTGTTCATCTGTTGATGGACACTTGGGTTGCTTCCATCCTTTGGCTATTGTGAATAATGCTGCAATAAACACTGGTGTACAATTCTGCTTTCAATTCTTTTGAGTATATATCTAAAAGAGGGATTGCAGGATCATATGGTAATTCTATACTGAACTTTCTGGAGAATTTAGATACATATGGTTTTAAAGAACTCCATTGAAATTTTGATGTTCTGCTAGGGTTTAAATTTATTGATATGTGTGGTACACGTGAAAGTTCATTGCTCAGACTTTCTTCAAGAGAAACTGCTATAGGAAGCATAGTTGACTGAGACTCAACTGGCCCCATTTTGGATCCAGCACCATGTTCACCCCAAGACAAAATTTCTCTGCTAGTTGTAGAGCTACCCAAATGGCAACTTTAGCTCCAGGATTCCCCATGCACTTGAATGAAACTTTCTTAAAACCGCATGGTAGTCTGAGAACCTGCCTACCCAGTCTTCCTGTCTTCTACCTCTTCTTTCACAGATGTCAGACAGAATCATGGTCTGAATGTTTTCCCAATTTATTCCTGCTTCCTCCCCTTTAACCTTCAGTTATTTTCTCCAATAAATGTCTTGCGCAACTGATCATATCTTGGAGGATGTTTCTTGGAGAACCTAAGCTGCCATAATATGGATCATAATTGAAGATTTATGTGGTGGAAGTCATCCAGGTAAAAAAAGAAGAGGACCAAAACAGAACCATGAAGTTCACCTAAATTCACTGGATGGACAGAGCAAGAGGTGGCAAAGGAAAGACTGAAAAGAGTAGGATGGAAACCAAGATAAAATGCCTTCAAAGAAGGCAATCTTAATCTGCCCAATTAAGAGAGCGTCATTAAGGATGGCATGGTCAATATGGCCAAGTGCCATAAAAGTCAAATAAAGGCTTATAATGTCCACTGGACTCGACAATATGTTTTAATGATCTTGGGGACAATTTTAGTGAGAGGCCCAGATTTTAGTAGCCAAGGAATAAATGACAGATGAAGAAATGGAAATATTTAGTATAAACATCTTTTTGAACAGTATTATCTGTAAAAGGAGGAAAATACAGTAAGATGTATGTGGAGTTGATAATTTATTTTTAATTGCAAATACCAAGGACTCTTTAAATGCCCCTAGGAAATTTGTAGCAGTGAAGGTAAAAGTGACGGTACAAAGTTGAAAGATGGAGGAAAAGGTAGAGAGATTCAGAGTGAAGGTAGAGGGACAAAATGCATGGCATTTTCTCATAAGGGAAAAGAAGGAAGAACAGGTTCACATGTAAGTGAATGTACGTATTGAATAGCACAAGATTGAGGGAGTTCCCAAGTGATGGTTCTATTTTCCTTAAAGGAAAATTTCTGTAGAGTGGGGAGTGGTGGGATAGCAAGTTAATAAAAGGAGGAAGTAGTTTGAAACAATTTATGTAGAGAGTGTAAGGAAATCTACCCAGGCAACAAAATGATTTCCAGGCAGCTACTGAGGACCCAGTTGTAGTCTAGTGAGTTCAGAGTGGCCTGACTCTATACATTTGCATAGGTTTTCTTTTCCCCATCAGTGCCCAACAAATTGTGTATGGCGCACAGAAGACAGCTGGTTGAGTTTGCCAGGTGTTCCAGTTTGCAAGCTGCCAAAATGTGATATACCAGAAACAGAATGGTTTTTAAAAAGGGGAATTTATTAAGGTGAGAGTTCACATGTTCTAAGGCCATGAAAATGTCCAAATTAAAGCAAGGCTATAGAATTGTCTAGTCTAAGGCACCCAGAAAAAAATACCTTGATTCAAGAAGGCTGTTCTAGTTTGCTAGCTGCCGGAATGCAATATACCAGAAACGGAATGGCTTTTAACAAGGGGT
>PVIY010016616.1:26500-51341 GCA_004026745.1 Myrmecophaga tridactyla
AGTTGCTAGTTTACAGTTCTAAGGCCGAGAAAATGTCCCAATTAAAACAAGTCTATAGAAGTGACCAATCAAAGGCATCCAGGGAAAGATACCTTGGTTCAAGAAGGCCGATGAAGTTCAGGGTTTCTCTCTCATCTGGAAAGGCACATGGTGAACACAGTCAGGGCTTCTCTCTCAGCTGGAAGGGCACATGGCAAACACGGCATCATCTACTAGTTTTCTCTCCTGGCTTCCTGTTTCATGAAGCTCCCCGGGAGGCATTTTCCTTCATCTCCAAAGGTTGCTGGCTCATGGACTCTCTGCATCCCATGGCTACATCGTTCTGCTCTCTCTGAATCTCTAATTCTCCAAAATATTTCCTCTTTTATAGGACTCCAATAAACCAGTCAAGACCCACCCAAACAGGTGGAGACATGTCGTCACCTAATCCAATTTAACAACCACTCTTGACTAAATCACATCACCCAGGCAGATGATCTCATTACAGTTTCAAACATACAGTATTGAATAGAGAGTATTTTGCCTTTATGAAATGGGATTTATATTAAAACATGGCTTTTCTTAGGGGGCATACTTCCTTTCAAACCAGCACAAAGGCCAATGACATTCAGGATTTCTCTCTCAGCTGGAAAGGCATATGGTGAATATGGTGACATCTACTAGCTTTCTCTCCATGCTTCTTGTTTCATGAAGCTCCTCCGGTGGTGTTTTCCTTCTTCATCTCCATACATCTCTGGCTGTGTGGGCTCTCATGACTCTGAAGCTTTTTTCAAATGTTTCGTCTTTTAAAGGATTCCAGTAAACTAATCGAGACCCACCTGCAATGGGTAGAGTCACATCTCTCTCTAATAAAAGGTTAATACCCACAATTGGGTGTACCATATCTTGGTGGAGATAACCTAATCAGTTTCCAACCTGCCATGCTGAATAGGGATTAAAAGAAAAAGCTGCCTCCACAAGATGGATCAGAATTAAAGCATGGCTTTTCTGGGGTACATAATCCTTTCAAATCAGCATACCAGGCTTGGAGATTTGCTGGGGAGATGTGATAGAGAGACCATAGGGGAAGCAATGAAGGAATACTGGATGGAGAAATGTAAGGATTAAGTAATGCAACATGTGAAATGAAGACTTTGGAGGTAGAAACATTTTAGGTTGTGATGAAATCCAAGTAACGGCAATTGGAGTGGATGAAGGTGACAAAATTGGAGGTGAACTGGTAAAGAAACTGAGTTACCAAAGTGCTGGGTAGGTCTTTCATATGAACACTGAACTAACCCTCAATGAGGGTAGATTGGGGGAGAGAGGGAGATGGTGGGTAAGGGACCAGAGTTTACAGTGAATGATGGAACATAATGAGGAGAGAAATGAATGAATAAAATAAAGAAGAGGGGATACTAATGCCAGATTATGGGACTTAAAGAAAAAGAGAGTTTTATTCAAGGCTGAAAGTACAATGATCTGAATGCATCATTGATGACAGAAGAGGACGTCAGACTAATATTCTGACCTCGAGGAACATTAGGTGTGGAAGAGTGAGAAGCAACTGTTCAGAGGGTTGCTAGGCAAGCAGTTTCCTTTAGGAATGTTTGGGATTCAGTTTAGACAAGGAGATGTGGGGACTATTTAGTGGTGACTTAAAATTCAGTGGAGTTTGAATACAGGAAATAGAATTTTCTAAGAGCACAATACACAGATTTGGGAAGGAGAATTCTCAAGGGAATTGAGGTGGAAGAAAGGAAGGACAAAGTAGGTAGAGGAAGAGAGCCTGAGAGAGAAGCAAAGAAATTTCATCCTGGGTAGTCCAAAGTTTACATAGATGTGAAATATGAAGCAATAATGGCAAGGTTTCTGGAGGAATTAGTCCCCACGGTGGCTTTGTGAGTAAGAGGGAATTGGGTTCTTGTAAGGAGTTGGGTGGCCCAGGTTGATTAGACTTCCTTGGGACCTCTAGTCTAGATGAGTTCATGAGCGATGATAATAGCATAGTTTCTCCATTCTAAGAAAACATGGATTGTGAGGCCATCTGATCAATAACAGCTTTTCGGGGGATGGAGGTGGGCTGGGGAGAAGAACTACATTAATAATGCCTTCTGGTTTCAGAAACATTAAAAAATGAAATATTTATGCCTTAAAGTCAAGAAAATATGAGAGCTGGTTCTGCATACCTTCACCACATCCTTGGTTGGTAGAAGGTAGAGACAGCCTCATGGGAACATACTGTGTTCCTTAAATGAATGAATGAGAAGGCTATTGAGAGAAGGCTCTTCAGCTCCACTCAGAGAGAGGAGGTAATGAGATGAAAGTGTGGTCTGAATGATGTTAGTGACAATTTTCTATCACTGATCATCCTAGTTTGGCTGATTTTTATTAATTACAAAATGGGGTTTACACAAAAACTTAGTGTCTCCTACTGAGGGATTTGAAAACAGTGGATTTTCATTCCTTTGAAATGAGTCTCCTGGCTATAAGCCAAAGTTCCAAATTCTCTACGAAAAGTGATTATTCTTTCACACTTTTTCCATATTTCTTGTTTTTAGTCTTTAACCAGCCAGTATATATCCATGCTGATACCCAGGAAAGAATTTTATACAAATAAGCCTTCATTTAGGCTTCCTCTGAATCCAAAATTTCCCTAAACCCTAAAATAAGAAATTAATAGAGGAATTTCCTCAGTTTTCCTCCACTCTATTTACATATCAAAATGAACATAATGCTGGAATGATTTGTATGCTCCGAAAAGCAAAACTCAAACCACTACTTGGTGCAATTTACTAAAATGCTAGATTCTCCTGGGAAAACTGGTCTCTCTTTTATAACTTGATTCAAATAACTACTCTGATTCTCAATAGCTTTTTATGAAATTACCATGTAGAACCCAAATTGGTGCAGCTGAATTAAATAAATATCGAAGCTTAATGTTCTTAATCGCAAACCCTCAATTTAGCCAACCATTTATTATAATAAAAAAGCAATCAATACGTTGATTGTGGTGACAGGCAAAATGGAGATAGAATTATTAGTAATTACCCTATATTTGTGATTCAATGTGATGGAGGAAGTAACCAGAAAAAAGATTTAAAGTACACTACAGTTAAAGGACTGGTTGCTGTTTTTGAGCAGCGTCCTATATTGACTGTAGTCTTTAAATAAATTGAATAACACAGGTTGCTGTAAAACAAGTGAATTATTCATGAGGTAGAGCTTGAGAACACTAAAGGAGCCCCTGTTTTTGAATATTCAGATGTGTTAATGTATAAATGACAGACCTGACACTAACCAATTCTTGCATAAAGAAAAAAATCTTAGAAACAAAGTAGAAATCTATTAGTCAAACTCAATCACTTAGGTCACTCACTTGAAGCATAACCAGACTGAGAGATGGTGTAAAGAAGCCCAAGCCCCACTGTGAGGAGGGAAGCACTGGGGGGCTTTGCTTAGGAGCAGTTGGTGACTCCAGAGTCTTTTCTCCAGGCTCTTTGTAGTTTCTATGATCAAATTTCTGGTGTGGCCCTTGGATCTCTTCCTATTCCTTTTTAATACTATATAGCAACAGACCTTTGTATTGCTTCTAAGTAACCTTTACGAAAGGATAAAAAGAAATTATAAAGCATTCCATTTTTGAGAAACCCGAAGTCTCTTTTCTTCCAACATGTCTCCACAATGAGCTATACACTATATGTTTTAATATTTGCAAGGCCTCATTAAGAATGAAATTGTTCTTTCCTAAAAACTCTGGATATCACCGAGTCTTGGGATGGTATATTGTTTCGATTTGCTAAAGTTTCCAGAATGCAGTATACCAGAAATGGATTGGCTTTTAGAAAGGAGATTTATTAAGTTGTAAGTTATACTTTGGAGGCTGTGAAAATGTCTAATTATGGCACCAACAAAAGGATACCTTCTTGGAGGAAAGGAAGCCGGCATCCAGTTCTTCTGTCACGTAGGAAGACACATGGCAACATCTGCAGTCCTTCTCTCCTGGCTTCTGGCTTCAAAATGGTCTCTCAGCACCTGTGGGTCCTTCTTTTTTTTTTTTTTTAACTTTATTAATTAAAAAATAATTACAAGAAACACAAACATCCCCAACACATACACTCAGCAATTCACAATATCATCACATAGTTGCATATTCATCATCGTGATCATTTCCCAGAACATTAGCATCAATTTGTGGGTCCTTCTTGCTTCTCCCCAGGGCATTTTTTTTTTTTTTAAAGCAGATGGGTTTATTTCTCTGCTCCCAGGCTGAGCTCACCAAATCCAAGATAGCATTTTCTTTTTTAGCTTCTCTTGGCTCTCTCTCATAAACAGCTCCAGGAAAGGATCTTGTTTTTATAAATTACCATTTGTATTTGTTGGGGAAATATTTCACACATGCTAAGGTGGAGCCAGATGAATTATTCCTGCCTTGAAACAAAGTCCCACCTTTTTGGTGACCACAGTTTTCATGTACCACAGGATGCAGGGAGTACAGTGATCCTTAGTGATTGACTCCTAACTTTGACACCTGTAAACTGAAAATTTAAGCAGAACATTTAATCTCCACAACATGAGTTTCCTCATCTGTTGAAGGATATAACAATAAAGCCTATATAAAGATAGTTGTTATGAAATTAAGTGATATAACATATGTGCAATGTTTGGAAGCCTCAGAGGAACAGAGTTTAATGAATATTAGCTAAAGTTATGATTTAATGTCTCCTAAGTGATGATGAATAGATTGCCAAATTCTTACTTTTAATAAATTATCTGAAGATCTTCTTTTTCTATTAATACACCTTTTCTTTAGACTGATTAGGCTTCAGATTAATGTATTTGATTATACTAATTTTGATTGTGCTATGATTTCAGATCTATTGGTACAATCCATGTTTTTGAAGATTAGATACCAATCACTCCAATTCAGCCAGGGTGCTATCAGATCTATTGGGTTCCACTCATGGATAGCATGAAGCTATTCCATCCTGATAAGGTGGTCAGGACTTGGGTGGTTGAAAAGAATAAATCCTGTACATAGGACATGGACAAGAATGCCATCTTTTGCAATGTCCTTCTAAGTCTCTCCTGTTCACTGCTCTAATAGGTGGAAGTTGAGTAAATTTCATATATTTGGGTTGGTTTTACCTATGTCAAGTTTCATTTCTTCATTTTCTAGTTCTTGGAAGGATTAGCCACTCTTACCTCCATGGACACAACACAGTTACCACATGGAAGACTTCCCTATTTTGGTTATGTTAATGTGGCTGCAATTGGCTAGTTGTTCATCAAATTATATCCTTTTCCCTCCTAGTTACACAGATAGCTTTCAATTTTCCTTGACATTGAGCATGGTCATGTCACTAAGTTCTGGCCAATAGAATCCAACAGCAGCATTACAAATTGTCCCTAGACTGGTCCAAGAAAACCTCTTGTACAATCCTACAAATTCTCTCTCTTTTCTCACCTTCTGGCCTAATGCAAAACATCTAATGAAGCCACTAAAAGGAAAGAGTCTTGGTTCCTGAGTCACTGTTTAGAGAAGAGCTGCCCAAGATTGCTGCCATATTAGAACAACCACAATGGACCATTGCATTTGTGAAAAATAAACTCTCAGTGGGTTTGGTCACTAAAATTTGAGGTTTCTCTATTTCATTGGTTAGCCTATCCTAACTTTTTCACCTGGGAAGGAGAGACTGCAGGTATCTATGACAAGCATCTGGTAATTGATATTTTTGGCCTCAAACATTTTTATCCTTCTCTGGAAAATGTATTTTTAAAAATAAAGTGGCTAGATTTATGTTTACGTATGAAAGTTGTCCTGTAGATTTATCATGCTTTTACCTTCCCCTAAGTCTCCAGGCTAAACATTTCCTGGGCATTTGAAACTTCCTCCAAGAAAGTGAACGTCAGTCCCTTAACTTTCTTTCTCTTACATTTAAGGCCCTGCATGGTCTGGCCTTCACCTACCTTTTTGGTTTTATCTTCCTCACCTCCAGCAAATTCTCTCTGTACTTTAATCCAGGTGATCCTGAACCATGGATGGTGTCCCTATACAGATAATGCTGTTCATTAACTCTGAGCCTTTACACAGACTGTTCCACCTGCCAGAAAGCCTTCTCCTTCCCCCTTTAGCTTCCTGATGAACTTTTACTCATCCTGCAGAACCTCTGCTCAGTGGTCATTACTTTTATGAAGCCATCTGTGTTAGTCAGGATTGTCCAGAGAAACAGAATCAATAGGAGAAATCTGTAAATATGAGATATGGGATATAAAGGTGTCTCAGGAAACCTGGGAATCAAAGAGTCCAACATCCACAGGGCAGGCTGTGACGCTGGCAGCTCCATTGAAGGGTCTGGATAAACTCTACAGGAGAGTCCTGCTGCTGAAGAAGCAGTGAAAGAGTCTCTTCTTCCTTAAAAAGAATCCAACTGATTGGATTATCTCATTGTGGAAGACTCACCTTAGTTGGTCGCAGATGTAATCAGCCACAGATGCGATCAACTGACTGAATGATTTAATATACCAGCCTTCTAGTTTATCAACCAGCCATGATAACCAGCGCTTGCCTGACCAGACAACTGGGCATAATCCTGTGGCTATTTTGACACCAAAACCTGACTGTTGCACCATCCTTGATTGCTTTCCAAACTTCATTCCTGAGAGAATTGATCACACTTCCTACGTACATTACTTCTCTTCCTGGTAAATATTTAGTGCTTCCCAAGGAGGTAAGCAAGAAGGGGCTGGAGGACCTCAGGCTCATAAGGGCCTCTCACCAGGAGGCTTTCTGTTTTCAAATTTACATGAATAATTATTTGTTAAAAGAAATTTCCTTAGAATTTTATTATTACAATCAGATGAAAATATAAAAGATCAGGTGTGATTTTATTTATCTTAGAATGAGCTCATAGAACGTTGCAAATACTGCAGGTCTTGCCATCTGAAGGTTTTAAACTCTTAGTTCACTGATGGATTTTGTAAATCAGCTATCTTGGAGCAAACAAGGCAGCGGTGAATATTTTTAAATTTCAGAAATGACTCACTGCTCTCATGGTAGCACCTCTCTGATCTCACTGACATTGTGCAACCATGTAGGCCACACCCGGTTGCAAGGACTGTTATCTTCCACCTGCAATGTATGTTGTATTGAGTGTGATAAGACCAGCCCATCCCATGGATGAATTTGTGTGCCATTTTCAAATGATCCTCTTTGGTGCATGAGTAAATTCGCAGTTAATGCCCTTTAACAGCAGGTTTCAAAGATAAACAGTGCAAGTGGTTGAAGGAGTAGAAAACACAGGTTCTGTATCAATTGTTGGCACATGCAAGAGATATTTTTGAAAATATGGTGACTAAGAACATGCTGCCCTAAACTTTTTTTTTCCTTTTCTTTTTCTTTTTTTTTTTTGCATGGGCAGGCTCCAGGAATCGAACCCAGATCTCCAGCATGGCGGGCAAGAATGCCCTAAACATTTTTTACTAGGGTTGCACACAAATATTTTCAAAATATTTCATATGGCAACACTTGATTTTGGTGTAAGCCACTTGGTGGATGGATAGAGTTCACAGACATGTGGTTTAGGTGTTTCATGGGGCCCAGTTTCATAAGTACCCTTTCTTATTGAAAGGATAACCAAATGAACCAGGCCCTTTGATCAGTAAAGTTGAACCCCCTACACATCAGGGTTACCTTCTAGTTGTTCAGTTACCATAGCACGGTGTGAAAAGATAATTGTGCCTTATCAGTATCTTCTCTTGGAGTTGTGTCCTAGTGGCCACATGGAAAATGTAACCCTTGGGAGGAAAGATGTGTAATATGTTTGCTTAAGATAACCTGCTTTCTAACTGTAAGACAGGTTTACTTATAGATCCTTGGAGTGTGAAGTGTTAAGAAAACAAACCTAACCTGCAAGCAGAAGCTATGGTTTTTCATTTTGGCCTTGGTCCAATGAAAACTAAGTAACTGTCTCAGTATTGAATGATTTCTTACTCTTGGCAGTAGAAATAAGTAGCATTTCTCTTGAAATGGGTAGCTTTGCTGATGCTCTCTAGTGGTCCTGAGCATCTTCATAATTAAGATGATGTGTCTTCAAATGGAACCTCACTTAAATCAATTCTGATTAATGAGCAGCTCTTGCAGAATCTTCTGTGAAGCACCTGCCCTGGATTGGCATTCAATATTTGTTTCTTTTCTTTTCTTTAACTCCAGTATTTAAAATTATGATGCAGGGACTGTGCTCTTTAACCTTTCTTGTAACTAACATTAATACCATTCTTGCAAAGTTAAAAAATTTCATGACATGGTCTGCTTTTTACGTTATAATGTAGTTCTTCTGTCAATATGAACCAGAAGAGTTTGTAGGGTCATTTGTGTCATGTTGAGATTCAAACTTTTAAAAACTTCTGCTTGCATTCTTTTTTTTTTAATATTAGCATCCTTTTTTATTTAATATTTTTATTGAGAAATCTTCACACCCATACAGTCCATACATAGTGTACAATCAATGGCTCACAATATCAACACATAGTAGTGCATTCATCACCATGATCATTTTTAGAGCATTTGCATAAAAAAAATAAATAAAAAGAAAAAACTCATACGACCCATACTCATTACCCTTCCCTCTCATTGACCACTAGTATTGTAATCTACCCAATTTTTTTTTTTACTCTTTATCCCCTCCTATTATTTATTTATTTATTGTCCTTATTTTTTACTCATCTGTCCATATCCTGGATAAAAGGAGCATCAGACAGAAGGTTTTCACAATCACACAATCTGTGCTGGTTTGAAATGATGTATGCACCCTAGAAAAGCCATGTTTTAATCCTAATCCCATTTTGTAAAGGCAGCTGTTTCTTCTAATACCTATTCAGTATTGTCTGTTTGAAACAGTAATCAGTCATTTCCCTGGAGATGTGATTTAATCAAGAGTGGGTGTTAAACTGGGTTAGATGACAACATGTCTCCACCCATTTGGGTGGGTCTTGATTAGTTTCTGAAGTCCTATAAAAAAGGAAACATTTTGGAGAATGAGAGATTCAGAGAGAGCAGAGCAGAATGACATAGCCATGAGAAGCAGACTCTACCAGCCAGTGATCTTTGGAGATGAAGAAGGAAAATGTCTCCCAGGGAGCTTCATGAAACAGGGACCCAGGAGAGGAAGCTAGCAGATGATGCTGTGTTTGCCACGTGCCCTTCCAGATGAGAAAGGAACCCTGACCGTGTTCACCATATGCCTTTCCAGATGAGAGGGAAACTCTGACTGTGTTCGCCATGTGCCTTCTCACTTGAGGGAGAAACCCTGAACTTCATCGGCCTTCTTTAACCAAGGTATCTTTCCTTGGATGCCTTTGATTGGACATTTCTATAGACTTCAATGGACATTTTCTAGGCCTTAGAACTGTAAACTAGCAACTCATTAAATTCCCCTTTTTAAAAGCCATTCTGCTTCTGGTATATTGCATTCTGGCAGCTAGCAAACTAGAACACAGTCACACTGTAAAAGTTATACAATCATCTTCAAGAATTGATGGCTTGTTTCTTTTCTCCTGCTAATGAGGTAATATCTCCCTGAGAAGCCATGCACATCTACTATTACTTTGGAGGCTTAGGATTGTCAGGCAAAGCCTAGTTGGCAGTAGGGCTTCCCAAAATGGAGCTGGCGGAATTCCCAAGTGGAAGAGATCCATGGTCCATTCACCTCACATTTGCCAGTGTGGTCTTAGTATATCTTTATTTTCTTTCCTTCTAACCAATTCTCTAAAACTGGTGTTTAATCCTTTACAGAAAACAATTACATATACTGATTAATTTACATGTGTGCTGTTTTGGAACGATGTATGTACCCTAGAAAAGCCACGCTTTAATGCTAATCCCATTTTGTAAAGGCAGCTGCTTCTTCTAATCCCTATTCAGCATCGTATGCCTGAAACTGTAATTAGATCATCTCCCCGGAGATGTGATTTAATCAAGAGTGGTTGCTAAACTGGATTAGGTGGAGGTATGTCTCCACCCATTTGGGTGGGTCTTGATTAGTTTACTGGAATCCTATAAAAAAGGAAACATTTTGGAGAGAGATTCAGAAAGAGCAGAGCAGAATGACACAAGAAGCAGAGTCCACCAGCCAGAGACCTTTGGAGATGAAGAAGGAAAATGCCTCCTGGGGAGCTTCATGAAACAGGAAGCCAGGAGAAGAAGCTAGCAGATGATGCCGTGTTCGCCATGTGCACTTCCAGATGAGAGAGGAACCCTGACTGTGTTCTCCATGTGCCTTTCCGCTTGAAAGAGAAAGCCTGAGTCATCAGCCTTCTTGAATCAAGGTATCTTTCTTTCGATGCCTGAGATTGGACATCTCTATAGACTTGTTTTAATTGGGACATTTTCTTGGCCTTAGATCTGTACATTAGCAACTTATTAAGTTCCCCCTTTTAAAAGCCATTCGTTTCTGGTATATTGCATTCCTGCAGCTAGCAAACTAGAACAACATGTTTATATTAACCACTCCAAATTCCATTATAATTTTAGTAGCCTAACTGAGCTACTAGCTAACTGTGTGATATTGGACAAATCATTTCATCTCTCTGGACCTAATTTTCACTATTAAATAGGTAGGTGATGGGTTGAGCTCTAGTATTCTTGACGGTCCAAAACCTATGGTTATAATAATCTCTAAATTCTTTCATTTATTCGGTAAATACGTTTGAGCCCGCACTACATGACAGGCATTGCAATGAGTGTTAGTGATACAGCAAACCACTTTAAGTCTAATTTATGGCTCTTGAGCAGGTTACGATCCAGGCAGGGAATATCAGAATCAGGGTTAGGATGACTGGGATATGTGAATTTTGTTCACAGCTCCCCAGGTGATCTGGTATAGCCCAGTTTGCCACTCTGAGTACAGTGCCTGTGTAATGTATTCGCTTCTGCAGTACTGAGTCCCTGGTCTTTCAGAGGCACAGAATTTCATTTGCATCAAAGCATTACTTACATACACTGCAAGGGACTTTATTTATTTTGTAGTATCAGGGAGTAAACATAAGGAACTTGGCAGAGACAGGACTGGCCGAATGAAATGTTCTTTGACTTGAGTCTGCCTTTGCTCCACACCCCTGTTTGGTGGGGGATGGTGAGAGCTGAATATGACAGCTGTCAGATGTGAGGGTGCAGCTACCACAGTCTATCAGCATTCTGGGGGTGAACTACTTGTGAGGCCTTTGGGATTAGTGACCCTCCTTCAAATTGTCACCAATTCCTCTCTAAGATCCAGGGTAGCCTTCTGTGTACCTTTTATACCCATCAGCCCTTTGAACTTTCCCTCCTTCACACACACACACACACACACACACAGTGGTATAGTGGTGGTTGCACATTGCCATTTTCCTATTCTCAATGATTAATCCATGGATTTTTAAATTCATTCATTGATTTGTTCATCCACTATTCATTCATTTGTAGATCCACATTTAAAAGATTTATACACAAGGGTAACCTAACCCTAGCACAAAATTCTTGAACAACCATCTGAGATGTTTTGCTATATCACTTCCTTCTTAGTGTCCTTCCAATTAAGACTTCTATTAGAATTGGCTCCTTCTGTCATTCTTTTCCTCTGGTCCTGCCTTCCATTTGGACACTTCCAGTAAGCTTTGTTCACAGAGAGTGCTCACAGGCTCAGGAGGTTGGGGCTAGCTGCTTAGAAAGAACTCTGTGGGCTGGTGGCAAGGGAAAGGGGACAACAGAGAGCAAAAGAAGTCAACCAAAGATCAACTGCAGCAGAATTATAAATATTTATAATCTCAATTTAGAGAGTTACCTTTATTTTCCTCTACCTCTTTAATAATAACTGTGTGATACTACCTGTGACACTACCCCATGGGCAGCACATGGGGACAGAATGTTCTGGAGCCAAGTGACTCCATTGTGCTTGGTCCTGTGAACACACGGGGGTGACAGAAATAATCAAGGATCCCACAGCCTACTGACAATTGTTACTCCATTGCCTCTTTTGTCCAGACTGGAGCCTGATTTTCTCCATTTTCCGCTCCCCAAAAAGCAGCTCAGCTACAGCCAACGATGAAAGATATCCTTAAGGAGTGCCTACTTTGTTCTTATACTCTCAGTCTTTTTCCACATGCCCCATTTCTTACATCAGGTCATCTGCCTTTGGGTCCGTTCCTGATAACCTGGCCAGTGTCCCGATTTCCTCTAAGCACAGGGACCTCCCTTTTCCTAGCTAGTCCAACTCCCAGGGACTAGACTCAAATATCCCCACTGCTGATCGATTCATGGTTTAGTGTCCTGGGATTCTAAGGGTGATCACCTTGAATCCTTCATTCCTGTACTACGTACATCTGCTGGGACCCTCATTCCCTCTATAACTGCTTGCTCAGATCTTCTATATTTGCACGAGTTGAGCACTGTGCATGGAACCAGATAAACTGCAGCTGCAGCTGCTGATTCCTTCTCTCTTCCTCATGTTTTATCCCTGGGGACAGAAACTTCCAAGCCCTGGTGCCTCCTCCCCTTCCATGCATCTGTAAGCATTGCTAGGCCTGGCTGGATCCCACAGAGTGACAATGGCAACAGTCATGCATGAATGAAAAGTTATGGCACTTTTTTTGCTGCTCTATAGACTCGTGCTACAAAAAAAGAATAGTCAAAACTTGAATGAGCAGAGAAATTTCAGGCCACATGCAAATCCTCTCTAAAGTGGAATGTTTCGAAGTAAGGAAAAGACAAAATGCTGTCTAATTTTACTATTTCCCAATTTTATGCCCTGGAACATGTCTATGAAAGTGCCCTTAGGATGTGTGCTGGGCAGCTTTCTTTTATGCCAAAACATCCATAATATGATTATTTTTTATTTATCAAAATCACTTTTGATGCATCTTCAAAGGACCTGCTTTGTAGCAGATATCATAGTGGAAAGACCACTTGTCTATGTCCTGGTCCATTGTCTCTGGAACATTCTAGCTATTTCAGTTGTGCAAAGCACTAACCTCTATGGGAATAGTATTGTTGTGTCTGCCTTACAACTTCGTGGGGATCAAATGATAAAGTTCTCTGTGGACTTTTATTACTATACCAATGTCAGATATGTTTGTAAGAGTATAATATATTTTAAGAAGTTGCTTTCTTTGACATTACCAAAAATATTTGCTTTAGGTTATTTGTCAAATCTCCTTTAAATCATCTTTAGGTCATCATTTTATTATAAACTGCTTTGTGAAATAGATTGGAAAACATTATCATTTTCATTTTATGGATGGGAACACTGAGGTTAAGGAAAGGTAAGTATGGGATTTTACCCACGATATTGCTAGTAAGTAGTAGAACTAGGGTGAGAACCTAGATCTCCTGCTTCCCTTGACCAGGCCTCTTTTGTGTTCTTCAATTGGGCCCTCTCTTTAAACAGCCCTAAAACTCTCGTTCTCCCTTTTCCTAATGTCCTCTGTGCCAGGGAGAGTACAGGAGCTCACAGGTGACAGGTGGGAGAACACGTGGCTGAACACTGGTGGATGGGTGGCAAGTGGATTAAAATTGAATTACAAGGTAGAAGCAAAGTTCAGGTATCTAGCCTGAAACCAATTATCAAAATAATTTTTTAAAAAGTATAAGTGGGTAAATATGAAAAGCAATAATGATGCAAGCAGATCAGGATTAAACCAACTGAAGTTGACCAGCTGTGATATACAATAGTTAGATTCAGGTACAGGATAGTTTGGTTTAATCTTCTAGGAAGGCAACTGTGTCTCTTTGAAGGCTTGGGGACTAACTCAGAAGATGTGCCTTCTCTTCTCTCAAAGGTCTTTCACTCAGTTAGTTTGTTTGCATGCATGCATCCATACACATCTATTGAGTGTTTTATCATGGGCATATGTGATATATTAGGTACTAGAGGTAAGTCGTGAATGGATATAAATATGTTTCTTTCTCTCTGGAAGCACATAGTCTAGTATAGCGTTTTCAATCTTGGTACTATTGACATTTTCTTGTGGGGGCTGTTCTGTGCAATGTGGGACATTTAGCAGCATATCTGGCCCTTACTCACAAGATAATAGCAGTATTCCAGTTGTGACATACAAAAATGTCTCCAGACATTATTAAACATCCCAAAGGGAGGGGAAAAGTCCCTCAGGATTGAAAACCATGGGTCTAATGGTAATAAGGATAAACAATTCCTGAGTGCTTGCTAAGTGCTGGGAACAACCAGCCAAAGGTAGTTAACAAAGGGACACTTAAGCAGGCTCCACTAACACCTCATTAATTACTCAGGATCTCCATTTCCTCCATCACCCGCAAGGACCAATTCCAAATGCATGTAAAACATCTACAGCAAGGACTCTAGCTTGCCCATGCACTTTTGCTCCCAAACATTGAGTCATATACTTAATAAGAAAATAAATCTGTGCCTTTTCCCAAACCTGTTTGTGCCTATTGTACTTCTTATAATTGTGCTGTTTAATTAAAGCGGTCCATAAACTGATTAAATATGAGTGTAAAAAGGAGGAATTGTTCCTTAGAAAATTAACCTGATGCTTTGGAAAGATATCATAAAAACTTTCGGTTCAATTAAATATGGATGAGATTAACTCTAGAAAGGTAGAAAAACTTGTAAAAATCTAGAAGATAGAAATTCTGGCTTAATTCGAAAGTGGAAATTGTCGCCAATATGTTATGGAGTTAAAATAGGTAAGAAACAAAGATGTGAACTAGAGTCATTCTCAAAAAGAAATTTAGAAACAAATGTACATCTATGTTTTTAAGTTTAAAAACATGTTTAATATATGTTTTATGATTCTTCATTTTTTTAGTTAACCAACTATTTAACCTATCCCAGTGTCTCCAGGTGAACAAGATTCTTCTATTATTTTAGAGATGAAAAGGTGAAAGTTAGAGAGGTAACTTGCTGAAGTTCATGAATCTAGTTAGCCAGAATGAAGTCCGAATGTGCCTGGCCATGGCTCATGCTCTTGACCACCACATGCTGGGTTAACTGCATTTTGATCTAATATCCCTTTGGGGTTAGAAACTCAAAGTCTTCTTAAACAAACCTTAAAAGCATAGACCATAACACCTGCCCTCCCCAACAAATGATGCTTTTAATTACTTTGAAATTAGGAATTTATGTTTCATGAAGGACATCATGGAGAAGGACATCTACTAGATGGCAATTATATCCAAAATGTCCAAAAACCAAGAAGAGTTTAATATCTAGAATACACAAGGAGTTCCTGGGGACCAAGAATACAAAGCAATCCCTACATAAAAATGGGCAAAGTATATAACAGGTGGTTTACAGAAGAGCAAGCCCTAAAGCTACTAAGCATATGAAGAAATGATCAAATGATTTTAGTAAGCAGAAAAAAGAAATTTAAAACAACAAAGAGTAACCACGCTATGCCTAGTAGACTGGCAGAAATTAGCTGAATAGCACCATGAATAGGTAGGGATGCAAAGATGTAGGAATCCCATGCACTGCTGTAGGGTGTAGATGGGAATAACCATTCAGGGGGGAGATCTGGCCCCACTCTCTGACTTTATAATTTCTTTCCTAGGTGTGCATCTTTACTCAACTGTATTAGGGGACATGTACATAGATATTCATTATAGCATTATGTATTAGTTTGGGTCTTCTGAAAAACAGGTGACAAGGTGGGATTAAAGGTACAAGTATTTTATTAGGAGAAATGCCTTTGAGAGAAAGTGAGGAGGTAGTTAAGAAAGGCTCAGAGTGCTGTTAACCCATGCAGCAGCTCTGCCTCTAAGCAATGGAGCGAACAGAGGAAGGTTGGTACAGCATAAGAAGGACTCAGTAAGTCTATCAGGAAATCCTTAAACCAAACTCAACCATGAAAAGAATCCTGTGATTCCCAGAATGGGCCGCCTTATATTCCTGTTGTACTCAGTTACTGTCTGGGAGTGACCTGTGGGAAACATGACCTCAGGTGAGACACAGCAATGGGTTTCAGGGCCCAGGATGGAGCTTTTGGTCACTCGTGCTCCCTGTAGCTGGAAGTCTAGGAGGTGCATTCTCATGGCTGCTACACATTATTTGAGGTGACAGGTAGAGGGAGGCAACCTGTTTGTCAATCCCAGGGAGAGTGGATAGGTAACGTGTGGTGGAAGCAAAGAATTAGACACACACATATCTGCATGGATGGCTCTTAATATCAAAGTGTGAGGTGAAAAAGAAGAAACAGAGTAAGATTCCAATACAATAACATTTACTAAACTTAAGAATACATGCAAATAAGACAATACTACTTAATATGCACATATACACATACAAATCAAAAGATACTCTTTATACCAATTAGAATGGTTGCTTGGGTGGGATATGGAAGTAAAAAGGAATACATAAAGAAATAAATCCAAAAAAAGACCTTGCATGGATCAGTGAGGATAAAATGTCTTGAGCTGAGGAGTATGAGTAATTCAACTTTCTGACCTGGGGACATTCAAAAGCAAATCCACGTACTACCCACTTCCCTCTCCCACCCAAAGAACCAAAAGTAGTAGCAGCCTCTTTGGAATTCTTTAAAACAGCAGGCTTCTGTTATACAAACAGCATTTGTTACTGCACAGTAGATGTCTACCCCAGTTCACCCTTTCAGGTCAACTAATTTTTTTTTTTTTTTTTTTTTTTTTTACATGGGCAGGCACCGGGAATCAAACCTGGGTCCTCTGGCATGGCAGGCAAGCATTCTTGCCTGCTGAGCCACCGTGGCCCACCCTCAGTTCACCCTTTCAGGGTCTCATGTTTCAGCAGAGACATATCCAGCAACAGCAGCAGCACACAGCACCTACCCTAGGGCCTGTCTCAAGCCCCCTGCTTGCTTGTTCTTTCAATCCTTCCCTTCTGACTAACTTCTGGTTTCTTCATTCCCTGACCCAGTCATCTGTTTGTGGTTGTTGTTGATGGCAATGACTTTTATTAATGAGGATTTTCCAGAGAAATATGACTGAGAGAAGATATATAGAGAGATGATAGAGATAGAGAAAGAGAAAGAGAAGGAGATGGAGATGGAGATAGAGATGGAGATAGAGCTATCATAGGAATCAGCTTAAACAATAGTGGGAGTAGCCAAGTCTGAATTCTGTAGGGCAGACCACAAGCTAGAAGCTCCAATGAAGGTGAAGTTGAATTCCCCAGGAGAAGTTGCATGGATAAATTTGAGATGGAAATTCTTCCTTCTAACTTCTGAAATCCTCAGTTCTGGCTTTTAGACCTCCAACTAATTGAATGGAGCGACTCTCCATATTGTAGAGGGCATTCTCCTTTGCTGATTGTAGAGGCAATCAATTGATTATGGGTACAAATTCATCTACAAAATAATACAAGAGTAACAGGCTGGAGCTTGCTTGACCCAACAATTGGATATCATAACTTATCCAGGTGGACACATGAAATTAACCATTACCTGCCTTTATTGAAATATAATTCATATACAATTCACCCACCTGGGATATGTAATTCAATGGTTTTTAGGATATTCACAGAGTTGTGCAACCATTACCCACGATCAATTTTAGAAATTTTTCATCACCCCCAAAATAATCCCTGCATCTCCTACCCATCAACTCCCATCCCTATTCCCCCCAGCTCTAGGTAACCACTAAGTTACTTTCTGTCTATAGATTTGCCTATTTTGCATTTACATACATGGAATCATACAATATGTTGTCCTTTATGACTAGCTTCTTTCACTCAGTATAAGGTTTTCAAGGTTTATCCATGTTGTAGCATGTATCAGTACTTTTTGTTTTTATTGCTGAATAATATTCCATTTTATGGATATACCACATTATATTTATCCATTTGTCAATTGATGGATGTTTGGAGAGTTTCCACTTTGTAGCTATTGTGAATAATGCTGCTATGAACATTTGTGTGACAATTTTTGTGTGGATCTATGGTTTCAGTTCTCTTGGGTATATGCATAGGTGGGGAATTGCTGGGTCATGTGGTAATATGATAATTCTGTTTAACCTTTTGAGGAATTGCCAGACTGTTTTCCAAAGCAGTTACACCATTTTACCTTCCCTCCAGTGGTGTATTAGGGTTCCAATTCCTCCATGTCCTCGCCAGGCCTTCTTATCATCTTATACTTTTATTATGATCTCCCGGTTCTTGCTATTGGCAGCTGGCTTTCCCTGGGTTTGCTGACCTTAGCTGTCCTGCCTTCACTCTGCATTCTCCCTTGATTTCAGGGCTCCCTAGGGTTTCCTATAAAAAGCATCCTCTAGCACATTGGCAGAATTAACCCTTCTGCTTCCTCACTATGGAAACAGGATTGCAGATAGTGGGATCCTCAGATTTTACCCCAAAAAGTGAGATAAAAGAAAGGAGAAAGTTGAATGCCACTGACATTTGTCTTAACCTTATTCTTTCTCTTCTGCTCCAGCCACTGGAATGACAATGAAGGGTCTAGGAGTCATTCTGGAATTCCAACCTGTGAGTGCCTGGATGACAGCACAGTCAGTGCAATGACCAATTAAGAAGTAGATTCTCATTCCCTTCAGTCTTCATTTTCTGCAAATGTATAGATAAGGGAGAATAGGGTCAGCTTAGACATGGTAATAAATAATGAATCACTGTGCTGAAAGCTATTTACACTTGATAACGTTAATTGTTCCTCTTATCAATGACTTCTCTTTTATGTGTCTGATTTGTTTAGAAATTACTGTTGGCAGTTGTATCATTCCTGTGTGTTCCAGGCTGAAGTGTACTAGCTCAGGGTGAGAAAGACTTCCCAATTATCACAGCTAAAGGAGAAATAATGTCAGCACAGGAAGAAAAATCATCAGAAAAGCCATGGGTTGTGTTTCTGTTTAACTCTCCATTCAGAGGCTGGGATGGTTTAAGTAGGTTTCTGCCTTGGAAAATTGACTTGGGTTTGGATCTCTTAAGTGTGTTTGAATTTCACCCCAGGAAACCAGCCTCAATGAGCACACTTTGCTACACTAATGAGTCAATGCACGGTGGAAGTTTTTACTTAACAACCACTTAGACTTGGGAATAGATTAAATCCATTAACTAGGCCAGTGTTTTCTCCCTTACTGTGTTCATTAAACAGATTGCTAGCTTTAGTTGTAGCATAGACAACCATGTTCAAAGATACCTGGGACCTACTATTTTAGCATTTTTATTTCAGTGGTTTAACTAGGACATAAATTCTCACACTGTTTCATTTTATAGAGTTTAAGTGTAAATATTTAATTTATATGTTTTAAAAAATTTTAACATACCCACTTGAAGGGAACTGACCAATGAGCTATACCCTCATGTAACCACTGCCATACTCAAAGCATGGAACATTTCCATCACATCAGAAAATTTCCTATGCCCTTTGCCACTAATCTCTGCACCCTTCCTAGGAAATACTAATTTGCCTTTTCATGAATTTAATATGAATGGAAACATAATGTCTTTGAGATTCATCCATGTTGTTGTGTCTATCAGTTGTCTGTTCCTTTTCATTGCTAAATAGTCTTCCACTGTATGAACATACATTAACATATATTAAAGATGTATGTTACATACTTAATGTATATTAAGTTAATTTTACTTACTGGATAGAGGTGATGGGAGAGCATTATTGTGAGTGTAATTAACAGTGCTGAATTATGGGTGTGATTGCTGTTGAAAGGGGAAGTTTTGGGTCATGACACTAGAAGGAAAGCTAGAGGATAAAATAAAGAGCTATATAAAATAGTGAACGCTGTTGTGGATGATAACTGTGGTTAAAAGTACAAATATAAGAAGATTCTTCCGTGAATTATAACAAATATTTGTCACTATTACAAGGTGTTAATAATAGGGTGGTATATGGGGAAAATACAACTAATGCTAACTATAGACTGTAAGAATATATTGTAATATTCTTTCATCAATAATAACAAAGGTACCATACCAATGCTGTGTGTCAATAATAGGAAGGTATAAGGAGTATGGGATTTTTTTTTTAAGAGCAATGAAAATGTTCTCAAATTGATTGTAGTAATGAATGCATAACTCTGTGATTATACCGAGATCCATTGATTGTATACTTTGGATAGATTGTATGATGTATGAATAAAAACTGTTTTTAAAAAATTTATCCTAAGAATTAAAAGTTTGCTTAACATTGAAAATCAGTAAGTGTAATTCATCACATTACCAAAATAATGATCCATATGATCATCTCAATATATGTAGAAAAGGCATTTGACAAAATTCAGCGCTCATTATGATAAATACTCTCAGCAAACTAGTAATAGAGGTAAATCCTCAACCTCATAAAGAGCATCTACAGTTGTCATGATACTTAAAGGTTATATTAGTTATTTATTGCTCTGTAGTGACTTACACCAAAACTTAGCAACTTAAATAACAAGCATTTATCTTCTCTCAGTTTCGAGTGTTGGGGATTTGAGAACAGCTTGGCTGAATGACTCTGGCTAAGGTTCTCTCATGAGGTTTTAGTCAGGCTGTCATCTGAAGGCTTAATTGGGTGGCAGAATCCACTTACAAAATAACTCACTCATATAACTCATGGCAGAAGACCTCAGCTCCTGTCTATTTGTAGGGAGTCTCAGGTCTTTACCACAAGGACCTTTACGTGGGGCTATTTGAGTATACTCATGGCATGGCTAATGGTTTTCCCCATGATCTGAGAGAGAGAGTGCAAAGAGGAAACCACCATGCCTTTTACGGCCTAGTCTTCAAAAGACACAACACTATCACCTCCATCAGAGTCTATCCGTTGGAAGCAAGTCACTATGTATGCCCCACATGGTGGATATAATTCGAAATCACCATAATGGTGAAGACAGAATGTTTTCCCCTGGGAAGAACTGGAATAAGAAAGAATAAGCACTCTTAAACCTTCAAGTCACATCAACCTGGCGATCCTAGCCATTGTAATAAGACAAGAAAAAGGGGGAAAAACATATTTATTATAAAGGAAGATGATAATATGATTGCAAACATAGAAAATCCTATGGAAACTGCACAAAAATAATAAGTGATTTTAGAAAAGTTGCAGGATACTGGTCATTATACAAAATTCAATATAATTTCTGGATATGAGCGACAATCAGCTGGAAAATGAATCAATTTTTTAAAAATAATGTCATTTAAAATAGCATTGAAAATGCATAAAATACTATGGATATGTCTATTAGTGGATGGATGGTTAAACAAGCTGTGACACATACATACAATGGCATATTGCACAGCTGTAAGACAGAATAATGTCATGAACTTATATACCAATCCTTGAGGATATTATGCTGAGTGAAACTATCTAGAAACAAAAGGACAAATAGTGTATGATCTCACTAATATGAACTAACATTAATGAGTGAACTTTGAGAGATGAAGTTAAGAACACAGGTTATCAGGAGATAGAGATTGGACATTTGGTGCTGAAGGGATACAGATTGTGCAACAGAATGGTGCTGGTTTGAAATGCTGTCTGTACCCTAAAAAAGCCATGTTTTATTCCTAATCCCATTTTGTAAAGGCAGCCGTTTCTTCTAACCCCCTATTCAGCATTGTATATTTGAAATTGTAAATAGATCATCTCCCTGGAGATGTGACTTAATCTAGAGTGGTTGTTAAAGTGGATTAGGTAGAGGCGTGTCTCCACCTATTTGGGTGGGTCTTGATTGTATGAGGGAGAACAAATGAATGTCAACATTGCAAGGTGTTGAAAATGGATGGTATACTGGAAAAAGTACAATCAATTTAAGCGAGGGTCTATAGTCAACAGTAATATGGTAATATGCTTCCACTGAATGTAACAAAGGCATTATATTGCAACTAAATGTCAACAGACTGGGGAGAATGGGGGAGGGGTATGGATTCCTTGTGGAGAAAAGGAAATGTCTTCATATAAATTATGGTGGTGAGGGCATGTCTATTTACTTAGGTTGGATCATACGATATGTGAATAAAACTGTTTAAAAATGAACAGAGAGAAACAAGTGCTAGAGAAAACACGGAGAAAGAGATGTCCTATTCACTGTCAATAGGGAACTGAGAGGTACAGCCACTTGGAGGGCAGTGTGGTGGTTCCATAGGAGGTGAGAGGTGGGGTTGCCATATGATTCTGCAACTCCGTTGCTCAGTATATACCTGGAGGAACTGAGTGTGGGTACAGGAATGGACATTTGCACACTGGTGTTTATGGTGGCAGTGTTCTAGATTCACAATGGGTGGAAGTGGCCTAAGGGCACAATGTTTGAAGACTGAAGAATGTATGTATGGTGTACACATACAACAGACTACTGAGCTGCAGCAAGAAGGAATGAAGTTGTGATGCATGCAACTAGGTGAATGAAACTTAAGGACTGTAAGTTGAATGAAATGTCAGAAACAAAAAGACAAATATTATCATGTCTCACTCATATGGACTAACTATAATATAAAAACTCAGTGAACTGAAGATGAGAGCATGGGATGTCAGGTTGGGGCCTATTGTAAAGGGTCCTAGATTGTAAGCTCTTATAGCAGTCACATATATTCAGGAGTTGTAACTGTTAATTTCTAAATTCTGAGATATAGAGCTGTTTGTATATAATCTGTTCACTCCCAGAAACTTCAGGTATTTATGTGACAACTGAGACTCAGAGTTAGAGCTCTGAGGCTGTGAAAGTCAACAGTACCCCATATGGGAACTGTTAAAAAAGTTGAAAAAGAGATCAGAATTTGACTAGAGATATGAATGAAGTTTATATGGATAGGACTAAAGTAAATCAGAATACAGGGTAAAGGATGATATCATCCATATTTTAAAACTTCAACTTCTGTGTGAGACCAAAGGGAGAGAGATTTATTTGGTGCAAAATTTTATTTTGGGTAGTATATTTCCTAATTTCACTTGTATGGTCTGTTTAGTGAACACCATAAGTACATGGAATCTTGAATAGGGTATGACACTGTTGGTTTGTCCAGGTTGGAATGATGCCCCAATGTATCCCAGAGTAATTTGGGCAATGAATAAAGAAGTATTGGAAAGGCCTCATTGGGGCACTGGGGAAAAAAGGAGGAAATATTAAACTTCTCCATTTGCAGAATTTCTGATATTCATACAAGCATTGGGTACAATCAAATTAATGGGCAAGCCCTTGATCTTGGGGTTTGCCCCAATAAACTTATTCCTGCAAAGGACAGGCTAAGACTACTTAAAATTAGGCCTAAGATTCACCCCCAGGGAACCTCTTTTATTGTTCAGATGTAGACTCTCTCTCTAAGCCAACTAGGCAGGTGAACTCATGGCCCTCCCTCCTATATGGGACAAGACTTCCAGGTGTATAAGTCTCCCTTGCAATGTGGGACAAGGCTCCTAGTTTAAGCTGGGACCTGGCATTAAGGGATTGAGAAAGCTTTCTTGACCAAAAGAGGAAGAGAGAAATGTGACAAAATAAAGTTTCAGTGGCTGAGAGATTTCAGAGTCGAGAGGTTATCCTGGAGGTTATTCTTATGCATTATATAGATATTTCTCTTTAGTTTATGGTATATTGAAGTGGCTGGAGGAAAGTATCTGAAACTGCTGAGCTGTGCTCCAGTAGCCTTAATGTAACCCCAAATATAACAAGTAAAAATACCTCCAGACATTGCTAAATGTCCCCTGGTGGGGGAGGGGGGCAAAATTGCCACTGCCTCAGGGTACTCCAGTTTGAGAACTGCTGTCCTGGGAGATAGAGTTTCACAAAAGTTATCTGCAACCTGGATAGGGAGCTCACAGTTGCAGTGTGGGACTCAGTTTCCCTTCTTTCCTTAGTCCAGTGAAGTGGAACTAGAATCTTGTTTTCTAACAGGGCTGGGCAGCAGCAGGAGCAGGGAAGTAGGGAATCCAAGAGTATGGGCCAAGTGGTCCTTCTCACAGGGCTAAGCAGAGGGGATGGGTGATGATCCTCACCCTTCCTTCTAGCCTTTGGCACTAAGGGGAAGGTGGGGACCTTCTGTGAATAAGGCATGGTAAAGTCATCAGAGATATTCCTAAGAAATCCCAAGAAATAACTGAATAGGACTTAAAAGGGGTAGGGATCTTTTAACAACAAAGGACAAGTATTAGAAAAGTTTTTTTTACTCTTAAAATAAGCCCATTTTTTAAAGCTCCCTTAAGTGTAATCTAGGGTAGTGCTACTTAAAGTGTGGTCCTAAGAACTATTTATTATTAGTCTTGAATAAGTAAAGAGCTTGTGCCAAAATATCAACACCCGGCTTCTTTCATTGAGGATGTCTTGTTATTAAAAAATGTTAGCTGAATAAGCTGAGTCCCCAGTCTTGGGGTTTGTTCATATGAAACTTAACCCCAAAAAGGATAGATCAAGTCTACTTAAAATTTAGGCCTAAGAGTCACCCCCAAGAGAGTCTCTTTTGTTGCTCAGATGTGGCCTCTCTCTCCAGCCAACATGACGAGCAGTCTCACCACCCTCCCCTCTCTGCATGGGACATGACTTCCAGGGGTGTGGACCTTCCTGGCAATGTGGGACAGAGATCCTGGAATGAGCTGAGACTCAGCATCAAGGGATTGAGAGAACCTTCTCGACCAAAAGGGAAAGAGTGAAATGAGACAAAGTGTCAATGGCTGAGAGATTCCAAACAGAGTCGAGAGGTTATCCTGGAGGTTATTCTTATGCATTAAGTAGATATCACCTTGTTTTTCAAGATGTAGTGGAGAGGCTGGAGGGAACTGCCTGAAAATGTAGAGCTGTGTTCCAGTAGCCATGTTTCTTGATGATGATTGAACAATGATATAGCTTTCACAATGAGACTCTGTGAATGTGAAAACCTTGTGTCTGATGCTCCTTTTAGCTACTATATCAACAGAAGAGTAGAACATATGGAATAAAAATAAATAA